>VUQR01003190.1:5762-33210 GCA_015108515.1 Hemichromis elongatus
GTCTTTACTTTGTGAATAATGATAGATGGCTCATGGGTCACATATCTTCGCAGATTAATTAAACTTGACATGCATGAACGTGCATGTACATACACTGTATCATTTTACCACACACACACACACACACACACACACACACACACACACTGGGGGAGTACAGATCTGGTTTCCCACTGTCACAGATGCTTACCCGCCTCTCCATTAGAGATGTGATTGGAGTGGACATAGAAAACCAGCAGCCTTGTTCCCATAGGGGCAATCTGAGGAAATTATTGCCCAGCTCCTCTCCGGGGAGTGTCAGCGCTCCAGAAAGAAGCACTTAATCGACTGCTATCACATGCGACTTCTCTGTTGGCTGCATTGCATAGGTTTTTGAGCCATTTGGTGTGGATTTATACTAGTGAAATGCGTTTGATGACACGTGATCAGTCATGGCACACAGTAAGGCTCTCACGGGAGCTGCTGAGCTCTCTAGATGTGGAATGCAGAGATCAGACAGTTAGCAGTGTTTGCTGGGAAATAGATGATCAGTGGAAATGAAGATTGATGCCATAGTTAATATCTTTTGTCTACCTAAACTCACATTTCTGTTTGATATGTGTAGAAAACCCTATGATAGTCTCATTTCTGAAAAAGGTTATTTTTTAAATTTAATCTTTGCTGTTTTAATTGTTTGACCTGGTGCACTTTATTAGCATGATATGCTAATTGGACAAATAATACTAAAACTGGTGTAAGCTAAGCTGGGGTAGATGCTGCTGGTGGTCAAAGTTCTTGGGAGGTCCAGTCATGGATGTAACATGAAATCTGCAACCACACCCAAGTGGACAGCATGCAGACAATCAGATCTACTGTGTCATCTTTAGTCACTCACAAAGTTGTGGCTGACCTCCTCACCCTGGTCAATAACAACTGCAAACCGAGCCTGCTGCACCCTCGGGCTTACACCACCACACGCAGGCAAACACACACACACACACACACAGAGGCACCACTAGTGTTGTCATAAGGTTGTAATTCTCTAGACTGCCAGAGGATGGCACCTGAGGTCTAAGCTGCAGCAGCTGAAACACCAGGGAAAATGTGAAATAGTGAATCTATTATCATGGTATTCCCCCTCATCTGTGATTCTAAGGTCGGCACATCGGCATAAGACTGTTAACTTTGTGATGTTCTGATTCATTTTGAAATTTGATCTTAGTTATCTTGATTACCATTGAATTAATAAGCCATATCCCAGGTTCTGTGTAGCAGCTCAAAAATACTTCTAATATTTTAATTATTCAAGTGTATCCCACTTTGTTTTCAACCAACATAAACACAGCTAACATGCATACCCTACATTTAAAAACACGTTTAATACCTTTCCTTCAAAATAAAGAGCGAGAACATAAACATTTAAATGGAAATATTTGATTTTTGCACAATTTTGATACAGACTCTGAGATCTGTGGTAATACCAAATAATGACTGAGTAAAGCTAGTCCTAGAAAAAACAAAGCTTTAATTCAAAATAAGAGATAATGCCGGTCACACAGGTCGACTAATTGTTTTGAGACCAGTAGGGGGATATAAATGAAGACAAACCAAGACAGACCATGAGAGATAATGGACAAATAAATACAGGATCAATGGGCGAGTTAAGGCAGGTTAAAGTGTTTGTTAAAGGCTCTATCGGTCCCTGTGGACTGAGGCTTGTGGAGTTGAATAATGTATGTCCGTTCCCGAAGTAATGAAGTGGAAGTGATAGGGAGGAATACGGCTGGCCTCCCAGGGCTCAACGCAAACTGTACACACTCTTAAGAGCTTCCTGTAGCCTAAACCTGTCTCGCTCTCTGCCTGTGTCTGTCTCTGCCTACCTCTTAGACTCTCTCTCACACACACACACACACACACTGCACATTGGCTAAGAGGGTTAGCTTGTCTCTGTTCCTCTGTCTTACATCATTGATGAGGAAGGCCAGGGCATTTATAGTATCCCACTCAGAGTTCAGCAGCTCCAGATCTTCCATGAGGCTCTTATTAGACAGGAGCAGAGAAGCAGCATGCAGAGATAGCATGGCTGCTACTCAGTGGTCAGACAGGTTACTTGGTGTTGGCAGCCTTGTTTGTGGATCAGATCGAGCCTGGCTTGCACTTGTACTCGGTTGGTGCCGCTGTGCTTAACAAGAGGCAGCCTCTGTAGATTGTGTCTTGTGGTGGAAAAGAAAGGGCTATTTTCTTTCCTCATGATCCATTTATTGCTTATCCTCTTCTGTCCTCTTCTTCCTCCCTGAACATCCCTGCTTTTTTCTCAAAGAGCAGAAGCATGAACGTGAGGTGGAAAAGTTACCTCATGTTACCCTCATTTTCATCTGTCTTGCTAGTTTAACACTGTGAGAAAATTTATTTAACACATGAAAATGTATTTTATTGTTATTATGGTTTACTTGACCTTACAGTATCTCAAGTTTTACTTTTTTAAAGTAGCATTCCATATGATACAAACAGTATATAATGCAGCAGTGGCCTTCTGTCAGGGCAAGCAAGGCAGCAGCGTTTGCCCAGTAAAATCGAATACAAACACACGCACACCTTTTTTTGACATCATGAAAAAAATCATATGATGTATAACACACTGCTGATCTGTAGTGAATTATTTCGTTGTGTTTTGTAGCTACTTTTACTCAATTTTTTTTTTCTTTTAGCACTTGCCATTGTTAGCTAATTTTAAATGAGCCAAGACGTAGTGCAGCAAGGGGAAGAAAAGAATAAAAGAATGACAGTGCAAAATCATCTGTTTGTTTAAGTGAGTCATTTTTTTGGAAGGAACATTATCTGCTTGCCTTTCTGTAAAAGTCCCTGTACACCACTGATGTAAAGAAACATTCAATTTTACCTCTGAAAAGGGTGTTAAAGAAACAACTTAATATTTAAGCAATTGTTTTTTTCTTAAATGTTAGGCTATTGTGTTAAGTTGGTGATCTTAGCCTAACAAAAACACTAGAAACTATAAAATGGGGAAACAGCTAACTTTGCTCTGTCCACAGCACAGTGGTTAAAAATGTGCCTATAGGATATAATGAAACCATGTAGCTGCAGGTGGCAACTGGCACATTTTTGCACGTAATGTCTACACTATTTAACTTTGTTCTTGTCATTTCATCAAAGTATATATATATATATATATTAAAAGGATATTTTGAGATAAACACACAAAATTAATGCATGCATTTTCATGACCTGACTGACAAATTATTTTAGTTTTCATTGTGGTGTAAAAAAATGGATTAGAAAGATTCTGATTCTGGGACCTTCAGCACCAACCACCACTAAGAGCTAAAAACAAGTCGAAGGCTCAAAAAGCATCTACATGTTAAACAGCGATTAAAATTGCATAGATTTCATACTTTAAGGTGGAAAATGTTCAAATGGGATGCGCTGTGATTGAAAGAAGTTGTGATTGTAGTTGTTTGGCCCTCCACTGCAAACACTTTGTGCGGTACTTAGCCCTCCTCCTCTCACATTAACATGCTTCTATCATTAACCCCCACGCCCCACCTACTGCATAATAGCTAGAGCTGGATGCAGGAGGGAGGAAATACGAATGTTTCTTTTTTTATTTTTTTTCCTGCGCAGCATCTTGAATGAATGATTGATGTGAGGGGAATGAGATCAGAAAGATATAATCACGGTCTAACGAACGCAGAGCCTTAAGAAATATATACCGCAGGAATGCCATGAATTTATAAACAGACCATATATTAATATATAAGTAGCTGGTGGAAGTAACAGAATCTGTTGTGTCTATCTATCTGTGTGCAGTTCATGCTTTATAATCATTATTTGTGGAATACTCTGGAAGACGGTACAAAGCTTTGAAAGTTTAATTCAGACTCTGCACAGTCTCTTCATTCAAATAAACGTACAAGTTATTTCCCCGTGTACCATTCCAAACAAACATTAAACACACCCGTGTTCATTGTCAGTGGATAAACAAATTGCCATTTTCCTTGAGTGATGTATGTTTTGTGTGACGACGTGCAACGCCAGAGCAGGGAGATAACTTCATTTCCGAGCTTTGAGCACAGATGAGGGCGAGACAGTTAGTCCGTGTTCAGTATATGAGCACCTTTCATGGGACAAATGGAATGTCAATCAAGAGCCGGTACACAGATGCTTTCTCCCTTGTGGGGACTGAGATGCTTTCTGGTGATGCAGCTCTGTTGTTCCAGCCTTACTCTGGGTGCACTGGGAATATTTTGTCCTTTTACCCCTCCACATCCCCTCGCTCCATTTCAGATCCCCTGACTATTAACGATTTCGTTAGCTCTTCAAGTTTGCCTCCTCGGGCCTTTCCTCTTCTCCACAACCATTTCTTCATGTTGGATTTTTGCACGGAAAGTTTTTGTTTTTGTTAAACCTTGCCTTTCTCCCAGTGTAAGAGACTGTGGGAAAAGAAACAAAAAAAAGTGGAAAACCTGAGATCTGCACTAAGGATCTTGACTCCCACGAAATACGTTCATATAGAACCAATATACACAACAAATATGTTTTGAATGGAGCCCAGTTTCTTTTTTTTTCTATGGTTATATTTAGTCCGACATTTCTGCGGAATCTGAATCTGCGATCCTCTTGATGCGACATTCCTCATGTTGATTTGCTAAGATGTAATTTTCAGCATGCATAGAACAGATCGTCAAAGCAAGCTCCAAGCAAACCATAAAGCTGCTCCTGTTATTGTTGCTATGACCTCTAGACTCAGTTAAGCAAGCTGATATAGTGTATAATTTTTTTAGAGGGTGTCAATCTCCCAGCTTGAAAATGTCGCTAAAATTTTTTAAGTCTGGCTAAAAGCAGTTAATGTGGATAGAATTAAAAGTCTGTATTTAAAAAATGGACATAAGTTCTGGGTATGAAAACCAACGCAGGATCGCTTTCACACTGTATTCTTTCTGATGGCCACAATTTTTTTGTCACCACAAAAATTAATCAATCCATATAAAACTGACACCTAGCTATCATGCTATGAAGCCTTTATAAACACTTTCCAGACCATTTTGTGGACTCCTTCCAATGCTAATTGAAATCTTTAGCTTGAGCATTCATGTGGACTTCACTGAGCGGTGGGTGATGATAAATGGGTTAGCACCGTTGTCTAACACACCAGAGATCCCTGGTTCATGGGAGGGGACACAAATCTGGAAAGGTTGTGTAAAAATGTTTCTCTTATATAGGAGTATATGTGAGGGGGGTAGAGAGACATTTTTTCAGGCTAGTACTGATACTATGATTTGGTGATTTTAAAATCCAGTGTTCTGATATGTCAGCAAGTATATTTGTATTTTGTGACCTCAGCATATGTTAAAGGATAAAAGTGTTCATACCAAATATTGACTTGTATTTCCATGTATGTTTGCACATATTTCTCATTTCCCTAAATAAATATAACATAATGAGAGATGGCTATTAACAGAGTTTATTATACTCATGGTTTTTATTTGTTTCCTTTACAAGGCATATTTTATGTGATTTGCTTTTAATTCTAGAGTCGAATTGGTTTGAGCTTTTTTAAGGCCGATATCAATACCGATATTTGGTCAAAAATATCAGGTCCTTGAAAATATGATGTTCCTATCACCATTATATTTTTCTTTTCTTTAAGACACATGAAACATAAATTTAATAAACCAAGTTTCCTAATATTTGTTATGTGTGGTTATTTATCTATTATTTACACACTTACAGTCTCCTCGACTCGGTTCAGGTCGGCTGGTTGTTGTATTTGAAGCGTTCCAAATACGTGATGGGAAGTTGAAGAGGTCATCTGGTGGCCAAAGTATGCAACATCAGCACCAATAGCATGACTGAAGGGTGTTTCTTCCGTCTGTTCTTTACGTTTTTAATTTAAGAGATACCAGTCTGTTGGCAAATGTCCAATAATATCTGCTTGCCTATAAATTTATTTTTAAAATAAAGATGTATTTATCAATTACAGAAGAAGATGTTATATGTGATGTCTGTAAAGTGCTGAAGTTACAGAGATGGTTATATTGGGGGCATTTATTAAAGGTAGATTACCACTGCATGATAATTTGCAATATTTTCTTTCACAGAAACAAAAGAAGAAAACAAAAAAAATCATAGTTCTTTCTGCCCCTTCACCTAGCCTAAGAATTTGTATACAGTCCCTAATATCTGCCGTCCTTCTTTTCTTACTTATATGCCAAAAAAGTTCTGTTGTACCAGTGTGCCACAAATATGTAACCAAATATTTTAGGTACAATAAACCTCTCTGTCATCCTCCCAGCCCTTTCACACCTGCCCTTTTCCTCCTTCCCTATGAATGAAAACCTGAAAGTGGGTTGAGAGAAAGAGGGAGGAAGGGGAAAAAACGTTTCCACTTCGTCGGGGCAGCTTAAGAGTTTGTTATTAAAAACATGACAAGCCATTCAGCCACTAAAGGTGCTTACTCAAGGGAATGCATGGAATGTTTATTCTTTGATTAATTTGCTTGGAGGAGACCTGAAATTCCCCCACTCATGAATATGTGGGTGACAGCAAGATTTCTCCGTGGTGACAAGTTATCTAAACAACAGGGCAAAACGATTATGCTAATATCAGGTTGTAGTCATCAATCATCCCGTGTCAATGTGGTGTCAACGCATCACGTTCCTGATCCCACCCCCTCTGGCCATGCTGTGCCGTGTGCTAGTGTAAATGCGTGCGTGGACGTGTGCAGCTGTCTGCCTGTGTTTATTGAGAGAGGAGAATTGATCACAACTCTCTTTATGCCTGGGGACTCTCGGGATCATCGCTGCGCAGAGCTGTTCTCTTGGATAAGAGGCGAAAGAAAACTGGGAGGGAATTAATTAGGAGTGAGTTTCTTCATCTTGATATGAACACCGAGCTACACACACACACTCACACAAACGCACACACACATTCGCGCGGAGTCCGGGCTGACGTCAGACAGACGCGCCTTAAAAACCAAAGAGCGCATCACGGAGAGATGCGTGGTTTGATCACACACACAAACTGGCGTTGGATTGTAAGAGAGCAGGGACACTTTAAAGAGCAGCAGCCGTCTGGTGGATGAGGTGGAACTGCGAGTGAAGCCGAGAAGTTACTTTGAAAGTCTGTCAGCGCTTGTGCGTAAAATGAAGGCGCTGCGTAAATGTCCGCGTGTCCACTTTTGGACAAGATGGTAGACGAAATCCGAATTTAAAAAAAAAAAAAAAAAGCTGGAAAGTTGTCTGGAAAGTATTTCTGAACTAGTGTCAGGACGAAAGAAATAAAAAATAATTTAAAAAAATTGCTTTTGGCACGGATGCTGCTTGGAAGTCGCTCCACGTCTGCACTCCACTTATTTCCTCTTTGGTCACATTTGAACCATGGCTTATTCTCAGCTGGGATACTCCTACTCCACCACGCCACAGGTACGGGTAGTATATTGTTTTATCGTTGATGTTACTGAGGAAGACCTGAATACGTAGATATAAGGAGGATACATCGATTTAACTTTCTTTTTAAAAAAAAAAAAAGTCCATCAACAAGTCCAAATTTGACTCTAGAGAAAATGTGACAGCGCGTGGGTGCTCTGCTTTATTTCTGCTTTTGTTTGCTTTTGAGAAAAAAAACAGATTTAACATTTGCTCCTTTGTGAAAGTAACGAGACATTTAAGCGCCACTGTACGTAAAACAGTTTCTATATACACCCGATTTCAAAAGACATGGATATTAATGAGTTCGTTTTGAACGTTTTTCCTTAGTTTCTGATGACTTCAGGCTCCCTAGCCGGTTGCTTGGATCCGGGAAGCCCCCCGTCTCACCCGGTGCTGCGCTCACCGGGCCACCAGCTCACCCCAGGATCCGGCATCGGGGTGTACAGCGGCCCTTATCCAAAGAGTCAGAGCTATTACAACACGTGCGCTACGGACGCCGCTCTCTATTCCAGAGTGAGTGTCACACTTCACTTAACTCTTTAATTTCTCGGTTTTCCTTTCAAAGTGTTCAATTCCGGATTTTTTTTCTCTTTTTAGTTTTGCCCTTAAGATAAAAACGTGTAAAGATGTTTTTTGTGCATGGACATTTCTGAAAACACACGAATAAATAAAAGTTTCTTTAACCTTGATTAGGCATTCATCTCTTCAATATTTTCAGGGGCCACTAGATCACAAAGAAGGAGCTGCATCTGTGCATGTGGGGACATCTCAGACTCCTGCCTATTATCCTTATGAATACACATTTGGACAATATCCTTATGACAGATATGGGTAAGTGAAAAAGAATGCTTTCACTGTTCTTAAATTAAAATATATTTTTAACATGATAACTGTAAAATATTAGCATCATCATCATCATCGTTTCCTTTAGATTCATGGGGAAAAAACTGTCTGTAGCAGATATATGGAGTCAGTATTATACTATAATAATATTTATTATATTTATAGTGTTTTGTTGTAATTTAATTGAATCTATAATACCACGTTTAACAAATATCAAGTTTTCTTTCCCTTTGTTTTTCACTTTCTTTTGGTATGAGCTAACTGTGTATTTGATTATCATCATCTGGCTCAGTTATTCCTGCTCAGACGGCGCTTCACGTCGTAAAAATGCCACCCGAGAGACCACCAGCACCCTGAAGGCTTGGCTGCAGGAGCACCAGAAGAACCCATACCCCACTAAGGGGGAGAAAATAATGCTTGCCATCATCACCAGAATGACGCTTACGCAAGTGGGTTCTTGTAAAGTATTTGATGTTTATAGGAAATCTTTTTGGTTCTGTTGCATGATAATGTGTCTGATTTTTGCCTTTTTCTCATTCCAAATAGTACAAATAGTACATTATCCCACATTTTGACCTGCCTTCTTCTCCTTTTATAACTTTAACTTTACGTCTGATTTCTCCTTCCTACCCTCAGGTGTCTACGTGGTTTGCAAATGCACGCAGGAGATTGAAAAAGGAGAACAAGGTGACGTGGTCTCCGCGGGCTTGTAAAAGCTCAGATGACCGAGGCTGTGAAGATGACAGCGATGAAGCTGAGAAGCCACTTAAAAGTGACAAGGAGCTTCCTGGTACGCAAGTCCTAAATCAGTCTGCTCAGCAAAGTTTGCTTTGTTTCATGGTTTCCAAGCTTTAACTGTTACGCACTGACTCTTTACTGTCGGTGTTGTTTGTTTTTATTAGAGCAACAGTGCGCAGACCTACAGAGTGATCTTGAGGACTTCGACCTGCTGGAGTCAGATGCTTCTGACTGTGATCCGAAGCCACAGTTTCTACCGGAGGACAATGAAGCGAATCCAAACACAGAGCTGCCCCACGTGCATCTCGCACACAACCCAGATCCACTGCACAGAAAAGAGAGACTGTCCCCCGACTGCCCCAAACTCACACCCGTCCAACACCAAAGCAGCTCCTTCTACCTTAATGCAGACCTTCGAAACACAGACGCCAAGCCTAAAATCTGGTCCATCGCTCACACTGCTGTGTCTATGGATGCCAGCTTGCAATCCGAGTACCCGCCGTGTATGCTGTCATCAACTGGGACTTCCTCGTCACCTGGGTATCCGACCAACATGGCACTCACCAAGACAGAAAGGCAACAGGAATCTCCGGTCGCCACACTCAGAGAATGGGTGGATGGGGTTTTCCACGGCCCTCCTTTCCAACAGCCCAAACCGGCCGAGGTGTGGAAAGGCTTAAACGAAGCTACGATAGAGAGCAGAACACCTGGACAGTCCTTTGAAATTGGTCGGTCTGCTTCAGCTTTGTAGTCCATCAACAAGCCATCGTTGAAGGAGACTGACTTAAATTCGACTTTAAGTGAAAGTCGATATTTTGACTGTTGTGACATGATCAGCTGACCGTTCACTAAGAGCCACCTCCCGTTTGCCTGCTAAGGTTTCAGTTCTGCTTTAAGGCAGGATCGCCAGTTCTAGTTCAACAATTGATTTTGCGGGCCTGAAGACAGTGGGTAAAGATTTCATGCTTAGAGTAAAATGTCAGCATCTTCACCAGCTCATAATCCAGGTTGAGCCATGCTAACAAGCTTAAGTGAAAGTAGCGTCATCCCCCGTTGCACTGTTTATCCTCGTTCAAGAAAGGGTTCAGAAAAGACGCCACACTCTTTATATGCAGAGGATTCCTTTTACTCAAGACCCATGTGCATTGCTTCAGGAAAACCGAAGCCCGGCAGACCCGCTCTGCATAGTCACAGTTGCTAAGCTTTGATTGGAAAATTGTTGTTTTATTAAAGGAATTTAGTGAACGGTCAGTTATTGGTGTATGATCCTACTGTGGCAATTTGATAACCCCAATGCTCTGTTACAAGTTATAGACTGTTGCAAACTCCATCAATAATCAACTGTCACTGCACACTTCCCTGCTTCAAGGCTGATGCACACACATGAAAAAATACAGTGTTGTACACTTGCACTATAGCCCACACATGCACTGAGTCACAGAAATAAAAGGTGTGTTCCTTAGCATGGCAAAGTTCTCCAAGTGTGCCCTTACATTAGCTGCCCGCTGTCTGGAACCAATAGTAGGATCATGTTAGCTGATATAAATCCAGTTCAGGGGAAGGGGAATATACCTCGGCAGTTTAGGGTGCATGTGCGTGTATCTGTGTGTGTGCCACAGACAGAGTATTTGTGTGTGTTTTGAAGGAAAGAAAGGGGGAATGTGAGTGGTATTCAGCCGTGACTAATGGAAACACACAGAGGAGGGTGCTGCTAAATTGTTAAATCGATGCCACTTCCACCTCGTCTCCAGATATAGCTGCAATCAGCGATGCGTCCCTTTTCATTAGGCGGCTTTTGACTTTGTCAACCTGGGACTGCAAGAAAATCCACCACAAGCAAAATGCTTCATAAAAGCTCTTAAGTAATTTTAACTAAGTGTCACGTCCTTATGCCCTCTGGTGATTTCTTTTTCATGCGGGCAATAAATAGAAAAGAATGCTATAATAAACAGAAATCAGGGGGTTATCATTAGCCTAAATAACTTTTTGTCTTTTAAAGAAAAAAATGCATTTTCATCAACTTTAATTATTAAAAGAACCTCCACAAATTTCACAAATAAAGCACAACAAGAAACAGTAAAGAGCTGTTGTTTTTTCCTCCCCCCAACAATCTTTCTGCTCATCCTGTTTTCGATTTAGGAGCAGTGATAAAGTATTTATCAGAACAGAGGAGGGATCTGCCTGGGCTTTGTATGGAATTAACCATTTCAGATTAAATAATTCAGGATGAATTCAACCGAGAATTTCATTCTGTTTCTGCTTCATAAATAAGTCAGATCTAAGATGATAAATAATGACATCTGACTTTTTATTTCTGGAAAGTTTTCTTTCTCCCGCTTGCCGGCGGTTGGGATCTTATTTTGGTAGGCTGCAGATATATCTTTCATATTTTCGTTCAAATTTTCACATTTTTCAATCCAAATTTAATGAACTAGAACCGGTAAAATTTTGTTTTTCGGCTTAAAACAATCTCAAGGCAGATTTTACTTCAAAAGAAGACGTGGTAGTGTTGTGAAGGACGTAGAATGGCAGCCAGATAAGAGGTTGGCTTTGTGCTAAGTGGGGGAAAGAGATATAAGGGTATACTTGCTCTCACCCTTAGCTGTTTGAGACAAAACTCTACTCTGCTAGAGAGAACGGGGAGATGGGGAAGAGAATGGGGAGAGTGGTATCGACTGCAGGTTAATTTTATCAAGTTGTGTCAACCTGACTTTGCTTTGCTTAGGAAAAGGTCCATCTTCCCTGTTTATGTTAATTGGGAATTTTTTTTAATACAGTATTTGTGCCTGTGTTTTTTATTATAACATTTCATGAATAATTGCACACTTATTGTGAAATTCAAACAAGCAATAACACATTTTTTGTTGACTGAAGGTCAGCAGTAAGACGCAGGTGACCACAGTACTGAGATGTACATTTAAAACTGTCAAGGCTAAAGGTGGCTTACATTCAACCACAGGGCAACATTAGCATTCACTGGAAGTTTACAGTCACCAGAAACTGAGCGCATTGCTCAATTTCTATTATGGTCTAAAATAACTGCTAAGAAAATGATTCATCCATTTTGCTGAAAAACAGCTGGTTGTAAGTTTGCCTCACTACAATTTGCGCATTTTTTTTTAGCTTTTTCCCCGTTTTTTTGTTACTCAAAGTAGAACCAAAATAGTAGGCTAGAGCTATAATCTTAAAAACCAAAATCAAAGAGCCGGAAAACATTTCAAATAGTCCAGCTCTTGGAAAGTGAACAATCTGTTGGTTATAATTCTCTGTTGATTACATTAGCATAGCTTGAGTAGAAAAAAAAAGAAGTAAAGCCATCATACTTTGGTTTCTGGACTGCCTTTTTTTAAGGCTTTGGTAATTTCGTTTTTGTTGCAATTTGGTTTCTTTAATTTTCTTAATGTTTGTGGTTTTTTCTTTTAATTGAAATACATTGTAAATCACATTTAGATGATAGAGCAGCACTGGAGAGCTACCAGCTAACGTTTGCCTGGTTAGCAAAGTACCACGGTAATTCACTGCTATTGTATTGGATAGCAGGCTGGTTTTGGCTAGCAAAAAACAGCTTTCAAACTAAATGAGGAAGTGGAGCGACTAAACAACAAACATATAGTGTTTCTTAACATGACTAAATACTGAAGAAAGACCAAATGTCACTCAGATGCAGTGACAAATAATAAGATATAACTTTAAACATAAAACAGTTTAAAGGACTGAACTGTGTATTCATCTCCCATACAATGGCCAGAAAGTCTAAATAAGTTATTAGAAATAGAAGAATTAGCTACAGAAAACAAAAGTGGTTTTGGACAAGTTAGTAAATATGCTATTTAATGTGGTATATCTGAACATTTTAAAATGGGAGTCTATGAGGACTGACTACAGACACCATAAAACACTGATGTATCTTTCAGGAAAAATCAAGCCAGTGCAGAAGTGCCTTAAATCTACATTCGCTCTGATAGCAGCAGTCTTACAGAATCTATGGGAACAAAGCTTTCAGACTCAGCTCGGTAAACACTTTCCTGCTGATTTTATGGGCTCAATCTTTTTTTTTATTAAAAAAAAAACATTTTGCAAATGGTAAATGGGCTTGCCACCATATAGCATTCACTCACCACTTATAGCACTTTTCTACTCGGTTGAAGACTCAGGCTTTCTAGGGTAAGTCTTATTTACCCAAGTACAAACATATTCATCACTTCCAACATAAATGAAGACAGAAAACTAAACAGCAGTGACGTTTGTAGGGTTACTGAAGTTGGGCTAGCTGGTATATAATGATGTGCGACATAGCTATGTTAGCATAACATTAACCGTGAAGCTGGAGGATAACTTTTTTCCACTCGATAAAAAATAATGGGAGGCTTCCCGATGGTTAGGGATACATGGCAGGATGCCGTAAACAGACCAAACTTCAGTCAGGAGAACAACTCAGATAATCCATCCACAATACCAGATTAGTCATTAATATACTGCAACAACATGGGAATAGAGCAGCTGTGATAGAACTTAACATTAATGAATCAATGGTACAGAAGTGGTGGAAGTGCAGTTTTTGGCTTTCCCCATAGTCCAAAACGTGCTTCGCTTCCACTGTGGCCCGACATAATTTGCAACCGCTGCGATGCTTTCAACCAAAACAGGTGCAGCTTGATGACACCATCAACATGTGCTATCGCGGTAGAGCGGTATAGTCAAAATCTCTACCGTGGGCCAAATTGATATCCTTTCTACTGTATACCGTTTATACCGCCCAACCCTGCTTTAATTTGTTGTGTATCTTGTGGCTAATAAGCCACAGGCAAAGCATTGACTATCCATGGATGTGCTGCAGCACTCTTTTTGACACCCCCCCCAAACAAATATCGCTGTGTTTTGCTAGTGATGTTTGAATGATCTACCTTGCTAAGAAGTAAAAAAGGTTTTTGTGCTTTTCTGACTTAGAACAATCAGACAACATCTTACTCACAATATGTTTTAAAAAAATGGAGGATTATCTGTGATATGAAATTTAAATTTTATTGGCTAATGACTTGTCCATGAGATAATGGCTTCACAGTCAAAAAAAAATACTGAAAAAAACAAACAAAAAAAACACTCATCTTGAGGTTCCAAAAAAGAAAGCAAGGTAGCTACATGAATCTTTTACGAAGCCCCACAAGGGACATGGGAGAAAAAAAAATTAAGGAGAACTTTTGTAAGATATCGCAAAAGTAACTCGGGATCTTGCAAAAGAGACTGCATCCTTCGCATGTCACGTTTGAAGGCTGAGTCAGTGTATCCTTTGTGACCCAACCTATCCCAGAATTCATAACGTGGCCCAGCCAATTCGTTTCCAATAGGGGCGGCAGCTACTTAGTTTTAATATTACTCTTTCCGGGTCACAAAATAAACTTTTAAGATATTTTAAGGTGTGAATGTAGATGTGTAACCTTCAAATATCTACTTGGTTTATCAAGACGTCAAATATTTTGCAAAAGTGCTCCGACATTTTCGGAGAGGTGTGTTACCTACCAGCTCGAAGCTAACGGGAGGTCGAGGCCCACTACAGCCGGGGGGAACACCGCAGTCCCGGGACATCGTGCTTCAAAAAAAAAACCCAAAAAACATTAAGATAAAAAATTAAGTTCAACTTGTCAACTTCCCATTTATTTATAATATTTAGTTAGCTTTAACTAGCCTATAAGTGACTATTTTTTCTCTTTTGTTTATCTAAATGAAGCTAACACGGGCTCCGTGATCTTTCTTACTGTCTATTGGACTAATTAAATTTTTTAAACTCAAGTGGCTATTCAAGGAACGGCAGTTTTTGCAGAGGGGGTTTTATACACTTCCATGTCAGCTTCATTTAGATTAAAAAAAAAAGAGAGAGAGAGAAAAAAAGTCACTTATTGGCTAGCTAAAGCTAACTAAATATTTTTAAATTAATACGAAGTTGACATTTTAAAGCTTGGTCACCATAAACTTCAAAAAGCTTGCTGGGAACCAATAATCATTTTGTTGACCGATAATTTTAAATCATAGTTGTCATCAACAACCTTTTCTTCTGATGAAAACAAGGTTATAACTAAAAAAAAATAATGCACAACAACAAAAACTATGATGAAATGTGTTGAAACTTGCAACAGCCATTAAAAATTAAATGAAGATATTCTGGAGAGATGAGATCCGATGAAGATGTGTGGAAAGGTGGGACTAGTTTGTAAGTGATCCAATCAGAAGCAGGTTTAGACACACACATCTGATCTACTTTTTTTGTTTTGTTTCTTGGTACAACCAGCTCCCTGTTGCTTTGTAAATTGTGTGGAGCAACTCTCAGCAGTAAAACCAAATACATTTTTTCCACTTTATATTTTAGTCAACTAAATTAACTTCTATAATATTATGGTAACGAAAAGAGCTAAAACACCTAAATTATGACAAAAATTAAATTACATTTTAGTCAGACGATTATAACTTAAAGTAAGTCAATATTTGCTTTAAAAACGAACACTTCTTTTAACGGTTAAGGTATCAAATCAGACTAAAAGTTCTTTCAAATAAATGCTTTTGGAGAGGATATTGTGTGTAAACTTAAACACTATCCAAAGTGTTAAAACTAGAATTCCACCTAAAGTTTTTATGTAAAGTTTGCATGTATCGTTTCCTCGTGACATTTCTCTCGTTTCCCTTTTTTAACAGTCTGTCCTTTTTCCACTGATCTCGCACACGTTTCCCTTTAAACTGCTCCAGCTATGTCGTGTCTTCTCTCACCTCCTTTCCCAACTTATTCCCCCGTCCTCCATATTCCCTCCTCCGTCTTCTCCCTCCCTCTGTCCTTCCACTTGTCTCACCTCTCCTCTGTCTGCTGTCGACACAGGCGAACGACTCAACAGCCAGTCTGACATGCAGGCCTGCTCCCTGGGCCATATAATGTGATTAAGACTCAGTGTGTTGCTGCACAGGTCGGGGAATGTTAGACTCACTGTTTACCCGTCTGTCTCACAGCACCAGGAGTTTCTGTGCTCTTTGTGTCTCGAGGGATAGTTGACACAGAGGCATGTGCGAAGGGCTTTATTTGTGACCTTGAAAAATAAGGTGCAAATGTTTTGCCCGAATATCATTAACATGTATTGTTTGTTCATATTCTTCTTCTTTTCTTCTTCCCTTCACAATGGGACCATTTTTTTCACAATAATTTTTATTTTTAAAATTTCAGGTGGAATGTCTGAACAGGAAGTATTGACAACTTTAAATTACTCCTCTCTGCACCTCTTGTCTGACACCTATTTCCTTTCAACACTATGTCTCTGTTGCAGACTCAAACACACACACGCAGGCACAGCTACACACACACTTCTAAGTCGCTTGTGTCTTGTCACACACACTTTGGTTTTCCGGGGCTATCAAAGTGCTGAGTGCAAACTCTCTCCTCCAAAAACTGTCACATGTCGCCAGAGGTGTCTCGCTCCCTGCGGTAACCCTCTGAGCTCCTGGCACAAGAACAAGTCATTATTTCCATGGTAAAGGTCAGACGCTCTGTCACCTGACTCTAAAGTGGAGCTGAGTGGAGTCGCCCCGAGACAATGACCAAAGGTCAGTTTTCTGTTTTGACTCTCATACAGTAGGTGTAGATTTGAGGAGGACAGGCTGCTCCCAGATCTGCCTCCGAGCCCCTTTTGGTCACAGTGGCTTCCAGACATGGAGGCTCAGATAATTGGCTGCAGGGAGATCCTTAATGAGCCGCGGGGTCTGTAATGTGACACATCTTCAAGGAGAAATATTTTAATAGGGCAATTACAGCGATGAGGAGGATGTTTTGTGTGGAGTGAGTGATTGTTGTGGAAGGACGCCGTGCTAAGGAATTCTGTGGCATTTAACTCCATTATCTACTGTGAGGCTCTGTGGTGGAGACATTTTCAGTGTGATTACAGTCTCATTTGAGCTTATCTTTGTCTGCATGGTCTGACCTGACACTGTAGGTCATAATATGCTTAAGGGTTATATTTCCAATTACGATCTAATATTATGGAGAGGGAAAATAGGTAACTGGATGTAGTGTTCAATCCCACGCTGATTTGACAGTTGGAAACTGCACCCATGAATGAGCCAGTCTGCAAATTGGTTAAATCCACCTTTGCAATCTAGAGTTCCTTGATGTATATACGATGCTGAAGAATATTACATTATGCTGGGGCGGCGCATTTAAAGGCGCTGAATAATGAAGCAGTGCAGTCAAACCCAGGACTAAAACACTGTGCAATTCACACGCTCAGTTTCATCTGAAGATTTTGCCCCTGGCAATGCCTCCAACTCATCCAACCACCGCCTCTGAACCACTCAGACTTACCAACCGCAAGACCAACCAGTCAGCTCTCTGACACTGACCCGGCTCGCCTGCCTCATTTTAACAGTGCACCTCTCTCCCCTTCAATCATCCACTGTGGTCTTGACTATAGATGAGGTTAACTACAGCGTAAGCCTCACTTCCAGGAGTCACCAGGGCCAATTATATCAGCCTGACAACTCTTCCCAACCTGAGCTCCATGGTGTGGAAAATGCAGTTCCACTGCCTGCATCACTGGGGACAGAACAGGCTAGTGCTGTCTGGAGCCCGAGCCAAGCGCAGGCCAATTTGGCATGCAGAGGTCTATGGAGAATAAGCCTGATGAAATATATATATGATCTTCTTCAAACATGTATTGTTCCGCGCTGCTGTGTCCTATCAGGCTGCCCCTGCACCCCCACCCCAACAGTATCCTGGCAGAGCAAGACCTTACAGTGCGGATCGTTGGGAGCCGATGGAAGGATGTTAAGGTCCTTTCTGTGCCCCTCATAGCAAACAACTGGCAAAAGTCCTCTATTTATCATGCCTTTCATGTACTAAAGGAATAATCATCACTTTGAAGTGGACAGCTTACACTACTTGTATTTTCATTGATCTTAATTAAAAGTTTAGATTACCTTTCAATCCATTATATTAGAAAAAAACAAGAAAATGTAAAACTTATTTCTTATTTCCTGAAAGAAAGCCCATCTGTCTTTGTCTCCAACCCTTAGAATAAACGGCCATGCAGGACTCTGCTGGCCTCTGGCTGTCACAGGGTGGAACTGCATCATATTAACCAAAAATGTACACCAGTATCAGGGAATGTACAGTACAGCAGGAGCAGCAACTTCTTCAGACCCTCGCCTTCAAATCTGCAATTGCAATAATTAGAAACTGTCTGTACACATTTGTCTATTTACTTTGTGTAGTACAGTCTTTGTCTTTATTCCAGGAAGCTTAATTACAAAGAATGAACTCTCAGACAAGATATAATTTATTAACCAATATGGGGATTTACACAGAGAAGCAAAGAGAGGAAATGTTTCAGTGATGATGCTTCTGCTTGAATTGCAGTCCACAGTAGCCGCATGTTCCCACTTTTGTGTCTTTATCCTGAAGACAAAAAACAATATAGATATAGATATTATTAAAACCCTATTTAACACACCGTACACATTCAGGAAGTGAACAGAGCCGGAGTTCTAAAATCCAAATCCAAGTCTGTCCATACCTGCTTAAAACAAGACTTCAGCTTAAGAGCGCTGCTTTGTTTTATTTCCCAATCCATGCTGCATGTTAGTGGGGTTAGGCAAATCTGTGATTTTAAGTTGGCCATAGATGTGAATGTGAGCACTAATGGCTGTCAGCCTCTCCATGTGACCACTGCAACAGACTGGCAACCTGTCCAGGGCGTACCCGCCGCTATCCCTATGGCAGCTGGGATAGGATTCAGCCCCCCCAAACCATGAAATGGATAAGTGGAAGAAAATGAATCGATGGATGGATGTGACTCGGGAGCCATGCTGTTGGAATACATCCACACTTTGTCCTGCTGAAAAGTCTGGATAGCATCGGAGCTTATTTTTGTTTTCAGAGAGAGAGCCATTTTTACTCAGGATTAGTTCAGGGCCTCGTCCCGTGCCTACAGAAATGGATCCATATTCTCCGTTTTAGTTCATTGGGTGCTGTAAATTATTTAATCCCCAATCTGTACATTTAGAAACATTTCCCTTAAATTATTAAATCAGTTTTTTAGAGAGGTAAACTCCTCCTTCATTAATGCAAAAACATTCATCATCTGTAGGATCACCTTTGTTTGATGAATTAAACAACTAATCAGATAAAAGCCACTGTGAAATCACTTTTTTTTTTAAGAATTACATAACTTAACTCTTTTGTTTGGCCTGTTCCAACGTAAAAACAAAAATAAACCAAAACACACGAATAATAAAATTGAAAATAAACTGAAATTGATCAGAGAAAATAAGATTTTACCCTGAGCTTTGATGCCATCATCAATCAAATACTGAATCAAATATTATACTAAATTTCATTTATATTTTACACCGCATCCCAAATCTTTGGGAAATAGGGTTTGACAGTCTTGGGGAGTCATCGCTGATCATCAGTGCTACATAAACTTCATCATTCCATCTGTCCATTTTCTTTTGTTTGTCCAGTTCAGGGTTGTGGTTGGGGACTGTCCGCACAGAAGTGTCAAAGTCTACACAGAAAGGAGGATTCAAAGCTAGGAGCTTCTTGCTGTGAGGCGATGATGCTAAAGTCATGCTGCCAACTTCATCAGTGCAACAGCACCTTTGTGTTTTCTGATATCACTGACTGCACTGCTAGGTTTAGGGGCTCGTGCCATTTGTTGCCTATCCCAGCAATATTCATACACAGCACTAGAAATAATGTTATCTTAATGATGTGTGCAGGGTCTCACCAAGTTGATGTAGACTTTGGGGTGTCCCAGCGCTCCTCCGCCCCCATCGCAAGAAACCACTCTGGCTTCGATGTCAGACACTGGCTCCTCTGCTACCAACTTGATGGCAAAGTTCTTATTCACCTTAAAACAACAATATAAAGAAGTTCTGTTATTACTTTCCAAAACTAGGCAAGGAAGCCCCAAGGTGTGATATGGGGATGCTGCACTGGTGTGCATGCTTTTTGTTGCTGGTTCTTTTCTTTTTTAAGTATTTCCCAAGTTTGCACACAGAAAAAAACAATTATTTCACAAAAATCAAAAACTACCAGGGTCACATTTATTAACCCTCCATGATCTTTCGACATTGACCTTTGTCTTCAGTGGGATTCAAATCAGGACTTTGTGCAGGCCAGTCAATAATGTTCAGTTTGGTCTTTTGGAGGCAGTTTCTTTCTTTCTTTCTTTTTTTTTTTAAACCAGGAGCAACATATGTTCTGACTCGTTGTCATGTTGGAAGACAAAGCGACGACCCACATCTGACCTAAGGATGTGCTTCCAGTGCACTAATCTTTCTCCGGGTTGTCTTCAGTCTGGTTTGAAGGTGTCTCTTCTGCAAAGCTGAAGTTTTACTTGGTCTGTAACCGCACAGTTCACTCAGGATTCTAGTGCTCATCTTCTTTGAGACTACAGTTGTCTTTTTGGCCAAGTCATTTACACAGTTATGGTTTTAGAAATGAAAGACCTAGGCCCTAACCCAAGGGGGTCAGGGGTTACACTGAGCTTGGCCAATAAATACAAAACTTAATACATTGTTAACTGCTTATTTCTTACCTCTTTCTGTTTGCTAACAAATCTGGCTCTCCTGTAATCATGCTCATCAAACACCTTGGAGAAAAACACAAATTACACACTGCAGTTAAAAGGCATTCTGTTATTTTGTTTATCTGTCATTTAACATTGTGGTTCTATTATGAGAACTGTTTGAAAACCGGAACTAAATTAAACATTTATATTAATTGCAGTATGTGTATGCAATATAATATCCGTGGCTACCATTCAAATGTCAAACATCTTATAAGCAGAGTAATTTCTAGCTACAGCTATGGAGCTGCTGGCGTCACTAACATTATGCTAAGGTTAGCTAACGTTGCTCCATTGGGTAAAATAACAGTAACAGAGAGGCAGCTTTCAACTCACCTGTCCGGTGTGAGTGATGGGCTCGCCGGTACTGGAAACATCTACACTGTAACGGTGAGCAGGTACAGCAGAAAGCCTCAAAGGCGAAACAAGCAGCTTAGCATTTTTACTGAAGGACAGAACTCTGCTCACTGTGGCCGCCATGTTTACAACAACCTACTTTCCCAGACTGCCTCGCAAAGGACATTTATAGCGAAATTAATTCGCCCCTGAGTTTTGCTTTTCAGGCACATAGAACCTTTACAGGGGGCAAGCCTTAGCAAGATGCATTTATTTTAAATTATATTATAAAATGTTAAATAATTCAAATTTAAAAAGACGGATTCCGAGACTGTTAGTATGAAGGAGGGGATGTGTTCTTCCGCAAAACTAGCGAGAGGAAACTGCCTGAAAGGCACAAGTAAGGGCTAAACTATCGTCTCTGTCACCGGAAGCTGTTGTATGTACTTGAAGCAAGAAACGTCGTGGTTCTCGTTGTGGCGATTAAAACGTACCTTCAGGGGCATAACCCCACGAATTCAACCTTCTTGTGATTTCTGAAAGGTTTGTTTGTCTTTGTAATGTTTTCTGCGCAAAACTGCGTGAATGCTTGGTGTAGTGCTAGCAGGTGAGCTCTGACATGCTCGTCTCCTTGGCCGTTACATAGCTGTGCTGTGTGGACACCGGGTGGTAACTTTTACGTGTACCGACTTTTCTTGTAGAAGGAAGGCAGTAGCCTTTAAATATATCATTTTAAGGACCATGGAAGGCTTTATTTAACTTCGTGTGTAGCTAGTTAATGTGTCAGGTACTAGGCCTCACGAGTAGCGCTTATTCTGCAATATTTTGCATGAGTATATTACAAAAAAACCATGTTAATACGATTATTTTTGTTAGCCCAAGCTAGCTTGTACATCTCAAATAGTATTAGAACTTATTTGTGCTTTTTGTTATTTGCTCTCGTTTATGTAGTGCGATGCTTGTGTTAAAAAGGTCGAAGTTTCAAATAAAGAAGTCCGCATATGTGCAAGAATTTACTGCGAGCCAAAAAACTCAAATTTCAGACTCTTTTTTTTTTTCTACTCTAAACTTTGTATGACGTCAGTTAGGACAGGTATTCCAAATGTGGTCATCTCAGGTGTCAAAACTTTAGGTGAGGGGCAACCAATTAAAAGAGTAGGGGGGAGGGTGGCAAACGGGATGTTTCAGGCAGATGAGAAACTAAGGAGCCACAGGGTAGCTCCACGTTAATGTTTTGTAATCCATGACCGTTTGATTCCCAGTGAAATGTCACACAAACGATGAACAGATACTAGCCACAGCTTGCCAGGCTGAGATGACTCCTGTTTCACCTGACCTAAAGATTTTATGTACTTATTTAAACAGATGGCAAATCCACCCAGTTAAGAAGCTGGAGCTTCAATAACTTACATTTTATATTTTTTGATTGATGAATGGCTAATACAAACACTTCTTTTCAAATTTGCGTCACAATATGAAGAATTAAAAATATCTATTTTTGAATTCTCTTTGCAGCTTTTCCACCATGGCCCCCCTCCTGCTGAAGCATCTGGCTACCTCCCTAACTAGGCAAATGGCCCAGATGAGCCGGTGGCGTCTGACCTTCTCTTCACCGGCAGCCTTCGTTCACAGATCTCTCTTTACGCTCACCGGCGGTCCTCGTGCGTTTCTCCCATCATCGGCCAGCGTCAGCTCCATCCAGCTCCCTTCTTCTGGCTTCCCGTCTCAGTGCGAAACCTCTCTGTTGGGACAGTGTCAGCACGTTCCCTTCGTTCAGCCCTCTGCGGGGATGAAAACCAAAACTGCCCTGAAGAGGCGTTGCAAGGACTGCTTCTTTGTCATAAGGAGGGGACGTTTGTTTGTGTTCTGCAAGACAAATCCAAGACACAAGCAGAGGCAGGGCTGAAGTGTTGTACGAGTGTGGGGGTGACTGCACCCAAGGCGTGGATATTTACGAAAACTGTGCTGAAGTAATAAATTGTTTGGCTGAAAACTACTTTAAATCTTCTCACCTCTCTTCAGTTCCTCTCTTAACAATGAAAAAGACACTTTTTTTTTACTTGTATACTGAGCAAAAGTCTTGAGCCAATCCATGTTTATTATTATTATTATCATTATTTTATTTGTTTAGACACTTAACACTGACCTATGAATCATTCAGCCATAAAAATGCACAAGTGTTGCTTCTGTAGCAGACAACTTGGCAAAGATATCTTAAACAGTATCTTTAGGCACTTTGTTACTAGCAGCCTCTCGCAAAAGACATAATTACTTCTCACTTCTTTAGAGTGAGTGACTTAACTAAAGAAATGAGGAGTAGTTATGTCTCAAATTGACTCAACTTGTCATGAGTCTGTTAAAAAATGCCAACAAGTTTTACAGGAGTGGAATTGTATTTTTGCGTCAACAAGGTATGAAGCAGTGTAGGATCATCTGATGGAGAACAAAACAAAAGGCAAGCAACATCCAAAGAAGAGCTTTAAATGTCCTTCAAGAAGCCTGCAGAACTATTCCTAATGATTAAATAAAGACATGAGAAGAAAGCTGACCTGAAAGAGTTCAGGCTGTGTCGAAGAATAAATGTGGTCATGCCAAGTACTGATTTTAAAGCGACTAATTTTAATGCACCTATTTTCCAGTTTTTTATTAATAAAATATAAATGATGGGTTGCTCAAGACATTTGCGCAGTACTATAGGTAGATACATATTCAATGGCCACTTTATTAGATACAGTGATTCAGCTGTTAATATAAGTAGATGGCCAGAAAATCACATGGCAGCAACCTGCTTGTTGGTGATGCCAGAGGTCGACAAAGCCAGACCGCTAATAGAAAGATAAAACGGTAACACCCAGGTATACAGGACAGCATTTTTCAATGCACGGCGAAGTCGGACCTTGAAGCAGATGGTCTACAGAAGACCACATCAGGTGCAGCTCCTGTCAGCTAAGAACAGGAAACTAAGACAAGTTCACATAGAATTATGAAAATTAGACAATAGAAGATTGCAAAAATGTTACCTGGTCTGGTAAGTCTCCATTTCTGCTGCAACATTTGGATGGTAGGGTCAGGATTCAGCATAAAATCAAAGCATGGCTCCATCCTGCTTCAGGCTGGTAGTGACGGTGTAATGGTGTACGAGATGTTTTCTGACCCAAATTTCCACCACCACCGTGCTGTTTTTAAAAATGTCCAAAGCAAAATAGACAAAAGCCTTTGCACCAAGTGAACACTGCCACAGCATACACTGACTGATAACATGGTTTATTTTTATGACTACGATTTAAAATCATTATTTTCTTTTTTTCAAATGCAATAGAATCAACCTGTTAACATCTTTGGGGCATTGAAAACCCATTTATGGCTACACTTACTTACATTTAGCAACCCCAAAAGACAAATATAAATGTTTGAGAGGACTAAAATCCGTTACACACATTCCAGCCTTTACACATAAAATATAAAACAGTGAAAATTGACAAACTGCAAGTGTTAAAAAAATCCCTGCCAAACAGTGCGGTTTTTTTTTTGTTTTTTTTAGCTGTGAGGACTTTCCAGAGGTCAGTGTTCTGTGTGTGAACAACATGAAAAGAATTTTGTAAAAATCTGTCAGTATGCAAATTTTCATGCCCTTTTTCTTTCTTTTTCTTTTTTTTTTTTTTGCATATTGAACAATCCTGGTTAACTAATCTATTGCACTGTTGCTCCTTTTATGACCTAATACAAACACTTGCTTCCAGCAGGATAACACACCATGTCACAAAGCTCAAATCAGTGAGTTCAGTTTACTCAAACACGTTTCACACTCACCGGATCTCAACCAACAGAGCAGATTTGGGATGTGGTGGAACTGAAGTTTCTAACAACATCAGACTGAGTTCCATCGTTCATCCACTAGAGGGAGCCAAAGTGTGCATCATGGTCGGTCGCTTTTTAAACTCGCTGTCACTTTTAAAACCAGTCACACTCAAAACTTTGGGCAAATTCTGTGCCACTGTATGGTTATTAAAGGCCAGAAAAAGGGCCATGCAGACAAACGCTCTGACTGAATGCAACACTCAGTCCCGAAGTGCCAAACAGGTTTAAAGATGTTTGGCAACAAACAATGAGTGCACGGCTGGCTTTGCTCGAATAGTTTCATAAAGGTTAATATTTGCTGATGGAGGATCAGGGATTCAGAAAACGTGCACACATATTATTTGAACACTTCTAATTTTGCGAAAGCACAGCCGGGAAGGTTTGATCCAGTGTTTGGCACCATCCAACGGCATTCCACTGAAGCATTTGGTCAAAGAAACACAGATTAAAGGTTTCCTTTGTTTCTCTGTGAGCTGTGGAAGGTTATCAAATAGGTAAGTATCAGTTCACCTGGCACACTCGGCTAGTCATTGCTGTTGGTCAATAAACGAGTCTTGATGCAAAGCTGGGGGGAAAAACACAGTCAGCCACAGGATACAATGTAAATCAGCCATCTGTGGCTTTGAGGATCAACAGAGTCTGTTTACACGGGCATTTGCTGGCATGTAGAAAATAAAAGACAGCAGAAATGGATGGGTGGATCAAATGGAGACGGAGGAAACAGGACTTCAAACGCCTACTGGACTTCATTGAAGGCCAATCACCCGAAGCATCTGAGAGGCACATTCCACAGCTAGTGAGGCCGTGCTGTGTGCGAGCATCTGCAAGTGACTATTTCAAATGTCCCTACAGCAGGTTCAGTGCTTGGAAAAGAATGAGCTCAGATTTCTTTTACCAGTAGTGATTATGGTTATCAATTGATAACCATAATCACTACTTTGATAACTGACCAAATAAATTAATATGCTACAATCACTTGCACATCACCTCATAGATCATACCACTAATTTCTTAGTTCTTTATTGAAGCAACCTCTGCTCGATTGCTGTGTAATCTGGCTTACATGTTGGTGGTCCTCAAAGAAGCAATGACTTTAATTCACAATACTCTTCTAATCAAAAACATGTTGGGGTATTAGTTTCAGTAGATGTTAAAATTACAGATAATGTGCAATATCTTTTCTTATATTTCTGTAAAGAGACTGTAGTCAATGAGATTCACGAAAGGGTTATATATGAAATAAAGAAATGACCTGTTTTGCAAATATATTTATGGCTCTGTGTGTTTGCATCTACGTTATAACCAAGCCAGGCACAGATACGTCATATTTGCGGTCCTCTTAACCGGATCTCACTTAAAAAAAAGGACGTTTAAAACATTATAAATGTGAGACTGGTTAAAACATACGGTTTTCAATAATGTGAGATATGCTCGGCAGTTTATAGTTCTCGTTTACAACAGTTTAAATATTTATATATTATTTTTGGCTTTTAGCGCACTTCAATGTCTTCTTTTATAGATCACTGATTTTAAAAAAAGGCAGATTTGTCAGATTTGATTGCCCCGTGCTGTCGTTGCTTTCAGAGTAAAAGCTTCAACACGACTTTATACATAACAGGCTCGAGTGTTCGTGAGAACTTCCAGCTTAAAAAGCCCCAAAAAAACCCAGTGATTTTTTATATGCGACAAATAACACAGTGTTCTCCTTTGCTCACTGTTATGGGACTTTTTTTTGCTCACTTTAGCGTCATTAAAATGAGGTGGAGTTGCCTTCGTTTTATTTTGAAACCTATAACGGGAACACAAACACAGTCGCTTCTTCCGGTTTCAATTTGTTAGCTTGATCTTGAAGCGTGAGGTGAGCGGCGCACCTCTTCACCCAGTCAGCATCATCGGTGTCCGTGACAGAGTGACAGACTGACGGGGAAGACTTACCCACCACAACAAAATCAGCGAAAGCGACCGCGCAGAGTTACAGGACACACCGAGGCACCATTTTTCTTTTATTATTTGCGGGTCAGGTGGTTAGCCATGAAGTCTTCAAACAGTCGTCCTTCAGGAGGGGGCAAAAACCCCTTCGTGCACGAGCTCAAATTGACCATGACAGAAAAAATAAAGGTAAGACAGTAAAGATAATAACAAGTGATAAACTGTGCTTATCTAAGATGTTTTTACATAAACATCTTCCTCCGTCCTCGTACTCCAGTGTCCTGCTTATTTACTGACTTCCCTGCACCTAAACTTTACCGACACTTTAATGACGCTCTGTTTTTTTCATGACTCTTATTCTGTGTTAAAGTATTCGGTAATGTTGACTGGAATAAAAACACAGGAGGAGAAAACAAAACACTGGTAGGGTTTTAATAAGCGGCAAGAGTGTGATAATGCTGTGTGACTGTCTAGGAAAAAAGTAGTTTCCTGGTTAAAGACCCACACTCAGCTCAAGTGGCCCTTAAATGACGACAAACAAGGTAAAAGGACAAAAAGCGTGTGATGACAAAACTAGTTTCTGTGACCTTTTTAAAAGCAGGTCCATCTTCTTTAAAGTTGTGTCATAACGGCTTTACAAACACGCGGTGTGTTCATTCAGTGTTAATCAAAGTCATGCAAGAATAAGAGCTGCTAGCAGAAAACGTAGTCCTTGTGTTT
>VUQR01003192.1:9717-25739 GCA_015108515.1 Hemichromis elongatus
GTTTACTTTTAATTATAATTCATCCATCAATCTTCCTCTTATCTGGGGCTAAATCACAGGGGCAGCAACCCCCGTGATTGTAAGCAGAAAAGCCACATCCTCCACTTTTTTGAGGGAACACCAAGACGTTCCCAGGCCAGCCAAGAGATATAATCTCTCCAGCGTGGCCTGGGCCTGCCTGGGGGGGCCTCCTCCCCCAGGAGGAGAAACTCCCCCAGGAGACATGGGACATGTCCGGAACACCTCACCCAGGAGGCGCCCTGGCTTATAATCATAATCAGTAAGAAATCTTGACCAAAGTTAGAAATCAGCCAAGACAAGACAGGATATTTCATCAAGAAAATTAGCTAAACAGGATTGGACTATTCTCACAGTGTATCTGTTTATGCATACACTCATAAATCATAAAGAGTCCAACTCATATAATTACTATTGGCAGTCTGTCTTTGGAGCATCGGAGTACTTGCATGATTATAATCTTGCATTAACCTCCTAAGACCCAAAATCTTCCATGGCATGCAGTTTTAATTTCTCTTTGATATTTGGGCATATCGGGACCCGATGAATGTAAAAACAAAGAATTACCAGATTTTTTTTTTTTTACCTAATTTTTGTTGCTGAGAACAATGAGATGCACATATTTGTTTAAAATTTCGACAGAGCAGTGTCAGTATAATGTCCTCGTAAATGGATATCAGCCCCTTGTAGAGCACAATTTAGTATTTTAGTCTAGACAACCCAAAATGTGATGTCCACATATATGGACGCCTGGTCCTAGGAGGCTATGTGACAGGATAATCAACACGGCATAACTCAGATCTGGGCCACTGGCTGTGAAGCTAATTATAAACCTAGTCAGACCCACAGTATGTTGTGGCTTCAGCTTGTGAACTCAAGAGTGCTAAGTGCTCCAAGTCTACTACATGAGTAGAGCAGCCCATGTCATTCACACACTGAGGGCGTCCATTAAAGCGTGGCCCACATTCATTCAGTGATAGCTGTCGACGCAGTGATGCACGCGCAGTAACGCCAGTGCGTTTGTGTCTTTGCGATGTGACTGAGCGGTCAGACAGGATATAAACAGCTCTAATACTACACTATGTCTTTGTGAGTGACTGTGTAAAGCGGCACATAATAGATGGCGGCATAAATTGTGTGCCGGGTGTTGGTGCGTGACAACAGACTGTGCCTCAAGGGCACAGCTGGCTTAGTTCACTGTGAAAATATTGATTCTCTGGGTTTTTTTCCGGCTTCATTTTTCCACACTAACATTTGCAAAAAACTCTAAAAATAAATCCTCAAAGCCCCCTCCACTCTCCAAGTGGTTTGGTGTTTTGCATGTTTCACTGTCACTGTGCAGACAATGGTGATAGGGTGCTGTCTAGCATATGTTACATATATGTTGCAAACCTTTCAATCCTACATGTGTGGCTTGATGTACAGCCAACAACAACACAGCTGCTATTTTGAATTCTTATTAATTTTACCAAAGCAAAGACTATTAATTCTCTTATAAGGAGCTTTTGTAGAATTTGTAAAAAGACATATTTTACATTATCCATGTGTGGAGGATGAGTTTATAGACAATTTTGGCTCGACATGCAAAGGCAATTTTTTTAAACTAGTAAATCAGATTTTACATGGAGACCTAATAAAATTGAATGTTTAACAAAATGAAAGAATTCTAAATCATCTCTTTCTAGATCTATAACACATTAATGTGACATTATATAATTAGTGGGATCTTTGTCAAATGTTTTCTCACACTTTGTCCGTTCTCAGAGCGAGTTCTCCCTCAGGAGTTGTTATTGTTGGATCTCCTTCAGCAGTGGGGAGCCAGGAGGCCCGAGGTCAGCTTCTACCTCAGACACTGCCCTTCCTGGACACAAGGTACAGCAAAACAAATACACATACACACTGAATTCATCCAAGCTCTCAGTAAAAAACAAGTTTATATCCAGCTGTTTGCATTTAACAAAAAATGATTTAGGGGTATTATTTAAAGAGAACGTGGGAAAAACCTGCTGTGAGTGCTGTGCATGAGGTTTAGAGGTGAGTTCAGGGCCTCGGTCAGTAATTAACCAGATAAGATGATTAGAGTTACATAATGGCAGGGGTGTGACGGCGAGGGGGCCGACCAATGCTACTGAAACGCCAGGCGACATTCAGCCAGAACAGCTCTTTGATGTGCTGGCAGACATAAAGAAGAACTTTGTGAAAGCAGGCAGGCGAAATGACCCGTTATTCCCCTGTAAACTTCTTCCTCAACGAATGAGTGATTGTGTAACATTTGTTGAGTGTTACTGGCCAACGCATTCATCAGCAGGCATGTACTGGCGTCACTGTAGCCCTGGTGTGTTTTTGTGCCTGTGTCTGGTGCTCCCCGCAGGGACGGGACATCCTCACCACCTGCTGGTCCCCGTCTTGCCCCTCAGTCATTAAAAAGCTCAATTATCATTCATTAGAATCTCATTAATATCATCTGTTAGCGAGCTGTGAAATCTTTTCAGAAAAATGAATTAATCACCACCAAGTTGTTTTTTTCATCTTGGCTCAGCCCGTTAAAGTTTTCTCGTGTCTGTTGAGATTTTTTCATTATGGTGTCTGGATCTCAGATTTTATCCAGTCACAGTTCATATGCCTGGAGATGTGTGATAACGTAAAAAGAACAGCAGCTCATTTGGTCTGCTGCTGTGGAGTGCTTCTCTCTCCCTGTGGTCCGCCTGTTTCTTTAGTACAGATGGGGTTTTGAGCTGTCAGTGCACGAAGCTACAGAAAGAGTAACATCATCTGTGCTTGTAAGCGATGGATTTGTTGGTGCAGCCCCCTGCGGCAGCCAAACTGTCCCCGCACTTCTGCTGCCAGCTTGTGTTTGGCTCTGCACCTAATACAATAAAACAGCTTCTTAAATGAGCCAATGGCTCTCCAAGGACCGAAGCATCACATTACCCTAATGCATTACCTGCTCCTAGGCTAATTTAGCTTCATCTTCCCTCAGTGGCTCATTGAAGGTGCCTGTGGTGAGTTTGCACTTCCTGTGCAAGGACATCGCTTTCCATCATCAAGGCTTGTGTAATTAATCCCCATTACCTAAAAATGATGGGTCCTTCCTTGGAGAGCAAACTGGTCTTATTTGAATGGAACAGAGGTAACTTAATAGAGGTAATATGGCGCACAGCATAGACTGTAAATGAATGATGGATGTAACCAATGCGAGTTTTAGTTCTATTATTTTGGGCGCTGCCTTTTAGTTTTGTTTCAAAAAACTATGTTTAAAAGAAGGGTGTAGGCTAACGTTTGCGAGATGCATGCACAGGCTGTGTGCATCACAGACACTTCTGCAGTGATTACATCTCTCAGCTGGATTGGGAGCTCACCAGTGTCACACAAGAAGAGCAAGAGTAAAGTCTTAGCATTTCTTCTAAGACCACTACCCCTGTGATAAGTGTCAGAAAATGGATGTATTGATGGATCTATGTCCCATGGTGAAAACCCAAGTGTGAAGTACACAGTATTTAGTTATTGTTCAGCTTGATGTGAACATTGCTTAAACACAATTTTAACTGCTTTATTGAATGAGAGTGCTGCTGTGGCTGCTTTATTGACTGGAGGTGAAAGTTGGAGCTGCCTGGGAATAGCCCAGTTTGAACCGTTCTCATCTTAGTAGATCTAAGATGAATCATCCAATTTATAAATTAAAAACTTATAAATACAGAGCTACATAATTACATGGAATTTAGGAGTTAGCATGCAGTGAGAGATCCAAAATTCTGAATGGTCAACATTAACATGAGAATAGATCTTTCCAATTTTAAGATGAAGAGAAGCACATCATCGGCATACAAAAATATCTTGTAGGGCACAGAATCTGTTTGAAGTCATCTTGTACTATTATTGCTTCTTATTGCCAAAATTGACAACATTTATAAAGACCTCTCCAAGTTCAAACTCTCCTAAGACCTCAAATGAATAATGCCACTCTACCAGATCAAAAGCCTTCTCTGCATCCATGGAAATAATAAAACCCTTTATCTTATTAACTATAGAATACCTGATAATGTTAAGTAATTTTCTCATGTTTGTAAGAGGTGTTCTGTTTTTAACAAAACCAGTCTGATCTGATTTAACTAAGAGAGAGAGATAGTTCTTGAATCTTTTTATACCAGGACTTTCTCAGAAATTTTGCCGTCAACATTAACTAAGCCAATTGGGCGACAAGAGCCACACTCGTCGGAGGGTTTATCTTTTTTGGATCTCAGGCTATAAAATGAACTTTGATAAAATCAAGAGCAATGCCAGCTGGTTTTATTATAAAACTTCACGTCCATCTATTTCCCCTTTTCCTGGACGGACTCTGGAATTTGTCTAATGCTAGACACCTCTAGAGGCCAGAGTGCAAAAAGAAAAAAAAGGAAGGACCTTACAAGATAGATGAATCTGAAAATTTCATGGATGGGTCGAATAACTCTTTTGAAGATAAATATCCTGTCAAGATTACTTTATTCTATTCAGTTCTATTAGACATTATAATTGGGCATGTCATGGCAGGCTCATCCATGAGTGGCTTTAATGTTATCCTAAACTCCTTTTGAGAAATGGGAATGTAATGCCTTTGATTTAGTACGAGGGCTTACATGTAGAAATAAACCCAGCATGAAAACAGAAATCCAATTCTTCAAAATACAATGAAAAGCTGGCGAGATATTAACAGATATAAAAAGAGATAAACAGGAAGGAAGGATTGAATTACCTACATTACAACTGTTATGATCAAGAGAGATTTTATCCGTGGTGTGAATTAGCTTGTATTTCAATCCTGGCACAAAAAGGGCAGAAAATATGTTTGATAACATACTTATAACCTTTGCCCAGTTTCAGAATCCCTCAGAAAGATTTTTATGTCTCTTCAAATTAGTCACTATGTGACTTCACGGTATTCCTGTTCACTTCCAGGGTCCAAAGAAAAATCCTTTTCAAGCTTGCTTTAAATAGGATTTATTTTGGGTTTTATAACATCCTGCAGAAATCCCAATGTTGGGAAGGTTCTCAGAATGATTTATAGAAAGCCTATGGTGTGGAGTTTTGGGAGAACTTCTGTAAATTATCCCATTTGTTCCACTGTTTCTGAGTAATAAATTAAAAAAAAAATTCAATATAAGATAATACATGGAAAATATGGTTTCCTGTGCTGCCTAAAAAAATACACTCCAACAGGTCACTCTGGGAATGTACATTCCCTGTTTTTGGGAATGCCCTTGTATTTCCAAGTTTCGGAAATATGTATTTAAAAAAAATAAGTGCATTTGTAAAATGGAAAGTTTGTAAAGATTCTGGGGTCGCCCAGTGATCTGTGTGTTGACATCCTTAAAGGAAAGCTTACATTCAACTGAATATATAAATATGTCATAAACCCCCCGCCCCCTCCTTTTTTTCGACCACCAATTTTGTCATCATTATTTGCTGTAAATATTCTCTATTTAAAGTGATAATAATCATTAATTTGCAGTGTATTGGAAAAGAAAGCAGATCTTCACATCCTGCGCATTTATACTTGCGATAAGGCGCACGCACGCGTTTCAGTGGTTAATTAAGGCCGAGGCTCTGTTTCAGTGTGTGTCAGGTCGCAGGGCTCAACACACCCAAGTCCAGTTTAAATATGCTGTTTCAACATCTCTGCTCACATTTCTTTTCATTGTTCATTTATATGCAGGAAGTCAGCAGCCTTTGGAGCAGAGCTGGACCACAGCAGCAACAACAGAAAGTGCTAATGACAAGGTTGGTATACACACACACACACACAGACACGAGGAGCACAATAGGCCACGTTCTGCATCTCCAATTGGCTCAACCTCAGCATCTCAGGCTTTCTGTCTCCTGAGATTTTGATTCTGCACAGTTACAGTATGTTCATACACACAGTGCTGCTTTGTGTGTGTATCTACAAAAAAACATATCACACAGTTATTTAACCATGACATATCAGCTCAGAGGTTTTATTTATAAAACTGCAGGATTCCTACTGATGTGAATGCACCAAAAGAATATTCCGATTTATTAAACTGGGATTGTTTCTGTTCCTCTGAAGCTGCACGTTAACTTCAGATTTGTAAAATTTCATCAAAATACCTCGGTTATAAAATTTCAAGGACTCGGTGAAGAGCTGCAGCACACAAACAAACACCCACAGCTTTGAGACCATTGGTGTCAGTTATGACACACAGCCTCCTCAGGCCACAGCTTTTGGCTGTCTGTGGTTAAATGTGAACCAGTTTGGTATAGCGCTGTTATGGCCTGTGCTTTTTGTCATTGTGAGGTTTAGGTTATTTTTTTACTGGTTTAGCTTTTGTTTAAGGTTTTGTGTTTTGCTTGGATTTTGCATTTTTTGAGTTATTAATCCTCCCGTATCTTGTTCTTCGTCATTGTTACTCTCTTGTGTTTTGTATTTAGTTTTACATTTTTTTTTTTTTTACTTTTTTTGTGTGTGATTAGTTTTAGCTGTGCCCTATGTCCCACCTGTTTCCTCTTCATTGATTGCGTGTCTGTGTGTTTGTATATAGCCTCAGTTTCCTGTTGTTTTTTTGTGAGTTGTACTTGTGTTAGTGCCCCGTGTGTGCTCTTTCCAAGAGTCTGGAGTGTTATTTTTGTTGACTTAATTGAAGGTTAGTTTTCATTTACTTTGTTTTGTCTGTGAGTCCTGCATTTGGATTCTGCTTGCTGCAAAAACTGTGGTGAAAGCAAAGACTGGAAAAGGAGGGAAATGGTAGCCTGTAAAGGTAAAGTATACTAGCACAGAGCTGTCAGACATGCAGCCTGAGGGTCAGAAGGTCACTTGGATGTCTTTGCAAGAATGGAAATTCTCATTTGTTTGTTTTATAAGCTGCACTGCTGTTCCTGGTGATGTTACATCAGCAGTCTTTTGCATACATAGAAATATCTGGAAAGTCAATTTTAGATTTTAAAAATTGTTAGAACTCAAAATTCAATTTGTTTTTGCTTTTTGTAGGTTTGCTGTGATTTGCAAAAGTAATAAGACGTGCTGCTGAAGTTGTGCTTAAAAAAGAGAACTCGGGCTGTTTTTGTAAAATGATGATGAAATGATAAAAGCATTAAAAGAAAAGTAGGTTATTATGCAGCACTTTTACAGGTCTGGCCCACCTGAGATCAGATTGAACTGAATGTGACCAATCAACTAAAGTGATATCTAAAAGGGTTAACCAAGCTTGTGTGTACCGCACATATTGGTGTTTCATGCATGGAACAATAGAGATACACTTAATGTTTACTGGTGAGCTTTACAGGTGGATTTGGTTAGTCATACCCTCTGTTTGCAGAAATGTTCCTTTACTTTATTTTGATAGTTTTTGGGTTTGATGTTCGGCAGACTTTAAAAATAAGTGCAAGAAATAATCCCAGTCGATGACAGAACAAAAGACATCTGGCTCTTTAAACTTTCCTTAATAGCATTTAATTTGAGGAATACAAAATAAACCCTGTAGTCGCAGCGATGTAATTGCATTAGTGTGTGTTTGTGAGCCAGTATTCCCACACGTACAGCACAATGCATGTGCACGTTTGCGTGTATGTATTTGTCTGTGTGTGTAGTGCAGCGGATTAGCCGGGGGGATTAGTGACAGTGATGATTGAACTGTTCTACCAGGAACAACCATGCTAGCTCACAAACACAGCACATGCACTATAGATGCACACTGTAATTACTGTTTATAAATTCACAAAGAGAAAAAGGGTAATTAGTCTTTTGTCACCAGCCTGAGTCAGTCCTTCAGCTAACCATGTTTTGCTTTGCCAGCGTGTCTTATCCTGTTATCTTGAGGTAATGCAGTAAAAAGAGCAGCTGACCTCATGTTTGGTGCTTTTAATTTGTCACTAACAGCTATTTTGAACCATGCAAGCCATTGTGTTTCAGCCCAAACTGCACATTTGCTTTGTATATCTGGGTTAGGCCTCGGTCAGCCAGTCATAGACTGTTTTTGTATTGGTCTTGGTCAGTCTGCTGGATGGTCAGCCTGTGTGTGTGTGTGTGGGTCAGTCAGTGAAGGTAGGATTAGCTTGGTCCCATGACATAACCAGGCTAAGAGGATTGCTAGTGAGCCAAACAGCTCCTCCTCCCTCTTCTCTTCTTCCTTTCACCTCACACACTCCTTCACACTCTTAAGGTCTCCGTGTTTCTTCATTCTCATCCTTGGACATTTGCTTTAAAGCAAAAAGATCTGAGGCACAACGAGGCAGAGGGGGTGAGTTTTTGTCCATTTCTTTTATATGGGGGTATGTGTGTTTGAAGCTACGTCGATACGATGTGTGTGTTTGCTTTCCACTTTTTGACCTTTTCAATTTAGGTGAAACAGTAGAATAACTTCACCAAACGGGAGCAAATCTAAAGGTGACTTTGAGTGAGTGAATAATTGCTTATAAGCTTGTTTTCTCCTCTTTAAACTTGTGAAGGATATTCTCTGACTCTGGTTGCACTCACACACATTGGCTGGGTGCTTTACGAGCAGTTTGTCTATGTGTCAGGGTGGAGCGTTTGGCCGTGTGTCTCTCTGTGTGTCACTGAATCAGTGTGGTTTACATCTCGTGAAAACAGGGTGTGGCTTCTTCTTGCTTGACTGTGTTATTTTGTCTGTGTGTGTGTGTGCGTGTGTGTGTGTCAGCCGTACTTTGGGAATTGGAAGCGTGTCTCCGAGTCGGGGTGTAGCTGTTGGCGCTGTGTAATCATATCCAAAAGCGCTCACTCACTTACGCACACAAACACACACCAGATGCTGTTTCTTGCCACAGGATGATGTAAAGATGACAGCGATGAGTGAAAGAGATCAGTATGTAGTAGTTTTTAGAATTGTTATTTACTAATTACAGTGATTCATCTCTTTACTTTTTGACTACAACAATCCAGGATAAGTGAGTATTCCCTGTTTTCTTTAAAAAGTCAGCCAGACATTCTCAGACAAAAAAAGTACAAATACATGAGCTCCAAGAGCAGCCTCGTAAAGTCAGGCAAGTCTATGATTTCAGTTGACTAATTTATATTTGATGGTTATATTTTATAGATTGTAGTGACATTTTTTTTTAACCTGTATTTGTGGTTTCTGGATGATGATTCCTTGTGATTTAGTTGTGATATTTTCATCTACGCCACAAGATTTTCAGTCTACCCATCATTACATTTGTGCACAGCTACAGAGAAAATCCCGAGGAGTTTCATTTGTGCCTCAAACTACTCAGATTATTTTTTTTTAAGTAATTAAAAGGTACTTTCTGATGCTCCCTTATTTCTAAAGACGTCACCATGACAGATGGATCCACATGTTTGATTTGGCACAGATTTGTTGTTATTTTTTTAATGTTAGATGCCATTTTTCATTTATCTGAATTTGTGACCAGCAATAGAAGAAAATGAGCTTGTGAGGCTGGGTTTGTGTCTCCTTCTGGTCTCAGACTGGTAATCTTTTGTGTGTAAGGCATATATATTGGGCCCCAATCACAGCAGTCTAGAGACCAGCCAGTGACGCCTTGACAGTCACCAGTCATGAGGGATAAATATGTATTCCCCAACTGGATTTTGGCACTGTGAAAAGGTTGTTAGTATAGCAATGAAAACGTCTTTGCAGTTGTTTTGGCCACTGGCAGATTGACCTGGTTGCCCACAGTTTGAATGCAAACACAAAAAAACTACTCGCCAAGCAGTAGGGAAACTGTGAAAGGTGTCATGTACCTTTTGAATTGTGGTGGTTGTAGCAGAAAGCCAGACTTTTCTCTGGAGCTCGGAGAGTAAATGGCGTGTGTGTGCATGTGGATCAATGTGGATTATGGATCCATTACAGCAACCGTCTGTAACCACTCACTGGTTAGCGAATTTCACTTTTTTTTTCACTCAATAACCTTTGGTGGTCTTTGTGACCGAGACCTTGACTGCTACAACACAGAGCCACGAGTAATAAAAACAGAAAACTGATGAACTCGTAATTGTGAACTGAAAGTTTTTGATATATTACCTATGTTTGCTGGTAGCATATAATTACCCATTAGCATATACTGACCTGGTCAGGACCCAGCTAGTTTAACAATTTTAGAGAAAGGAGGGCATGGCTGTCTAATGAACAGCCCAGATGGAGCTGGTTGGGAAGTGTGTCGTAATTTTAAGCTCGCATCTGAGGGAAAAAACAAATCAAGAGGATTCCCTCTGACACATTTGGCATGCCTCTGAGTGGGGTATTTTGTTAGCATATACTATCCTGCTGTTAGCCAATAGTGCTGATGCATAATAAATTACAGATTAAGTTAAATTTTCATGCTGACATTAACTGCATCAGGGAGCCTTGTGTGTCCTCAAACTGCACTGCTCTTTGAAGGACTGACACAAACTCTAAATTAGAGATGGTTACCATGTTGTTTCACTTCATTCTGTTTATGAAAAGCATGTTAGCATAACGTTTCTCGTCTGACTGACATGATGCTAGTTGCTCAATAAATGAGTAGATGTTCCTACTTAATGCTGGTGTCTTGCAGGCCTTTCCCTTTGCAGCACACCCTCGTACAAACCTCGCCCCTGACCTTAGAGTAAGTAACCACGAGGGCCGTCACACACTTTGAGTTAACACACAGAATTCAGTTTGTTGATCCTGTTCTGTGTAACTCAACCCCATCCAGCTGCAGGTGGGAGCGCTGCTGTGGGATATATTAAGCAGTCAGGTGCGTCTGAGCGCTCTTGACCAAACACACGTCAGGCGATGTGTTGATTTAAATTAATATGAAGGCTTTCAAAGTCCAGGGTCAGGGGCTTCTGTGGACCTGAATTGCCTCCTGTGACGCGGGTCCAGGTGCTGCCATGCCGAAGCTTCCTATACTCTTAAATTAAATGTTGTTAACTGCTTTGCCCAAGGACACAGTTGGGTCACATGATGGACAAGTTCAAAGATGAGCTCTTTCAGTTTCAGGCCACCCTGCTGTATGAATGTTGGTTACTAAAGCTCTTCTGATAACAGAGCTTTCCCCTTTGGTCTGTCCTGGGGCTTCAAGAATGTCTGAAGGCTGTTATTGTAGATTTAGAGAAATATTTTTACTGGAGGTGCACTGCAGATGGGCAGGGGATGGGTTTTATTACTGGAGGGACCTATGATCGGAACAATGTGTGTGTTTGTATGCATAACTTTGAGCACTGTTGAGAAAGGCAGTGTGCACACACTAAGAAGGTCAAATATCTCCATGTGCTTCAGATTATGGCCACGATCGCACCATGAGAAAGTAGTTTACAGCTGAAAAGCACACACTGCTAGGCTTGCCAGGTATACCAAATATTACTATCCGAGCCTCAAAGCCACTCCCTGCTGTCATCAAAGTAGCCCTAAACTAGGGCTTCCCCACCAGTTAGAGTCAAACCATCAGACTGAAGAACTCCAACAAACAGAAGGTGAGCACACATGGTTGTGATCAAAACCCAGATCACGAACTCTACTGCCATCTAGGCATGTAGACTTTAGCTTTTAATCATTTTTTTAAAGAAGGAAACATGGCACGGCCCAAAGAGCGCGTCAGAAACTTCAGTCACCCTCAGATCACTGTTTTCCACGTGGACCATAAGTGAGAAAGTGTGAATGAGGAGTCCAGAGTACCAATAGCTCTTTTTTGTTAATGTAAATGTGGGCTGTTTCTGAAAAGGCACCAAGATAGAACTGGCACAGCAAAAGGGAAAAGGGTTTTTAAAGCCAAAATGTTAATCCTGGAGTCAAACACAGCACCAGAACACCTCCATTAAAGAGCAGGAGTCAGAATATGGATCTTTGAACGTCCTTATGTTGCATTTATAACACAATCTCTTTATTGAAATTTTTGTGTTAAACTTTTTTTCTTTTTTTACCATTTGTTTACTTTTACAAATTCAGTGAAAACCTGTGAGTTTTATGATTGTTTGTTAACACTCACCTGCTACTCACCAGGTGGCAGTGAAACCGTTAAATGACTAATGCAAACATGAAACGGAGACCATTCGCCTTTCAAAGGGGTCGTGTACATGCTATAAAACATTCAAAGCAACAGTGCAGGCCACAACAAGACAACACTTTAGATGTAACTGATTTTTAGTTTAATTAACAGAAGTAGTAAAATACTAAATTCAAACCTTTGTTTTCCCCCCTTAAACTTAGCCAACTTAAATGAGTGCCCCCTTCTTAATGTTGCTGCAGACTGAACTCATTGATGGCATCGGTGTAACAGCTACTGTTCTTGGTGTTTCCATTGCAGCCTGCAGATACTAGCGTCAAGATTTCCGTTTCCTTAAAAACCCAAATATTTTACCAAGCTTCACTCATAGAAAAGAGGTCACGTTTTAGTCAAGTTTGGAAAAACATTGTAAGAATTGGATTAGTTGGGAGATCTGAGCCTTAAGTATTAAACTGTTAAGAGTAATATTTTTGCTATTTCTTCTCGGACAGGTGCAAAATTGTCATATTTAAACAATTAAAATGATTTTAGTGTTCTGGCAACATGTGTTGGCTGCGATTTCCTTTAAAAGCCAGAGGTTGTTGTGGGAGTTTTGATGTCTTTTGATGTTGTTTCATGAGTCTAAAAAGAACAATAAAACCTAATTGTTCAAGTATACTGCATCTGTATAAAGACCTAAGCAACTATTGCAAAGTTTCCATCCATTTCCATCCATCCAAGTACAAGAAAAATCAGTGTTATTGGTTATAAATAGTTTATATAGCTGAACACACTTTACACACAGTACAGTCTCACCCACGGAGGCCTGCACCCAGAACAGGAGGAATAACAAATGTGTGTTTGTCTGGGTTAAAGATAAAAATGTGTGATGCAGCATTTAAGTCACATGTCACTCTGTGTGTGTGTGTGTGTGTGTGTTGCAGCAGACAGCAAGATTGAGAGAGAGAGAGAGGATGAAAATATGACGCAGCAGCAGTCAGCTGTTAACTGTATAGTGTGTGCAGCATGCATACAACCCCAGCCATTGATCATCTTCACCTTTTTTATGCCACACATCTGGAGCAGGAGGCAGAGGTTGATGAGAGCAGCTAGTGCCCCATCAGGCTGTGGTGCAGTGATTTTCCTTCTGAGAGAAAGTAGGAGAAAGAAAAAGGGAGGTGTGAGAGAGAACGTCGCTGCAGCAAAAAGCCAGCTGCAGAGAAATGACAAGGACTGAGAGAAAGACAGATGAAAGAATACAGATATGGAGAAAGATGGAGCTTAATAAGCAGAGAGAAAAGTGAAGGAGGAGTGGAGACGAATAAATGAAGAAAAATGTTGAGGTCGATGAGACTCGAAACTGAGAACAATAATAAGTTCCCTTCTCTCGGTTTCCACCTATTTGTGTTTTTTTTCATGTTTACTGTGGCAGCTAAAGCGATGTTTTACTCTAAAAATGTCACATGAGAGCGTACTAATATTCGAGAGAGTTTATGAGAGAGAGAGAGAGAGGGAAAGGAGGAGAAGGGAGGGTGTGTGGGCCGAGCAAGTGAGGGAGAGCGAGTGTCGTAAATCTCAGCACATCACCAGGCGGATGAGAGAGAAAGTTGTGATAAGGATCGCTCTCATTTCCTCTTTAAGCGGTTCTCGTGTGAGCCTCTGGCAACGCTTTTCCATCAGAAACCATTAAGGTTCGGCGTGTCTCTGAGACGCTTTCCAGGATGGAGTGGAATGAGGTAGATTTGGTGCAGGAATTTACTGTTGAAGGACAATGCAGCAAAATTAAAGTCCGCTCCTGCAGGATCACATGGGACAGCTTGCAGGTAAATACAGCACAGCGGGATGCTGGTAGGAACTGCATGTTAACGTCAGCGGGGGGCTCGCGGTAACACAGTCTGCAGGATGTGTCTTAACAGCATAAGCAGCATGACACTGTGGTTAAGTGTCAGGTGAATTGTCAACTTGCCTGTAGCTGGAGTACATGTTCTCATTTGAATCGGTCGAAGGCTAGAAGCTGAAGCATTTAGAGGACTTCAGTGGCAGGAAATCCCAGGAAAACTGTCTCAGACACTGCTTTGACTGACAAGCAATCCTCAGCCTCAGTCCTGCAGACGGAGGTTTTTAAAGTGAGGAAGTCAGCAAAACTGCTCTGGGTGTTTACAGAGCAATGCATATCATGTTTGCTTTTCTGAAACCAGCTATAGCTGAATCTTCAGAGCTTTTTCTAGATGCTTCCAAAATGTATTTGTGATGGCTCCAAAATGTGAAAAGTGTGAAAAGTGCTGATGCATTGCAGGGTCCTAGTTTAGTACATCTTCAATAACACAATGCAACTCCTGTGCATGATACAAGAGCAATAGAAACAAAGCAATTATAAAGTACTTTTCTTGCTTAAAGGTAAAATGGGAGCAGCACTCTGCTGTGATGGAGAGCACCGGCAGATAAAGATGACAAAATAATCTAATGGAAAAATGGAAAAAAAATGGAACAAAAATCGGACACGGCAGGAAAATATGTTGCTAAAACCGATATTAAATTTAACCATTTCTTATTATCAGCTCTAAAAGATCTAAAAGATCCTGGATCCAGTGCTGGCAGTGGTAGGAGTGTTATGCATGCAGCATGAGGAAGAATGCTGGAAACTCATCCAGGTGACTGTACAGGCATTAAACTGCAACCACACTGGAAAGGAGTCCATCATCATGCATGACTTTGAAGCTGACTAGTTGTAATTTTAGGCTCTGGTTGCCTTTACTAATGTACTTACCATGAGGTCATATGTCAGTCAGTGGTATCCTGCACTGTGTGGAAGTTGAGAGAATTTAGCATAATAAAAATAAAGGTTATACCCGCTTTATAGATCAATACTGTGCCTGAGCATGTTTGATCCCCAAAGTCAGGACATCCATCTGCTTTGCCCTGCATGACTTGAACAGGTGGGTCCCGGAGGTGGGGTTGAGTTGGACTTGGGCACACATGTTGTAACTCTGTAGAAATCAAACATTTATGAAACAACAAAAGCATTTCTAAAGTTTAACTGAAAGTCCCCACGGTAACAAATTCAAATGGCCGATGTGAAATGACACCAATTAAAGCACAAATACATGAGAACTGAGAGGAAAGACGGAGAAAAGAGCAGTGGTTTCAAATTTGAACAGAAATGACTGAAGCGTGCTGTTGCGCAGTTTTAGTTTAGTCAGTGTGGAGGGGAGACGATCAGGCTCAGGCACAAGACAAGTGTGCCTAGTCTGACTGCATCCTTCATCAACCACATATGGTTACTGCATGTAAACATAAAACCTCCTGGACATTTTGCTGCTCGTCTGAAGCCCCACCCTGTTGTTCCATCTATGCATTATATACATTTCAGTCTAATATCACTTTAAAATGTATATAATGCATAGTTGTTCCATCTATGCATTATATACATTTTAAAGTGATATTAGACTGAAAGTGCCTAAAATAAAAAAAATAAAAAAACTTTAATATTTCTTATGCTGATTGGCTCTGATATTACTAATGTATCTGTGCTACTGAGATATGAGAAAAAATGCAATTATTGTTGCTTTTTTCTGATATCCCAATAAGGCAAACTATCATAACATCTCCTTTGTGCCATCATAACATCTAGATGGCACTAGCAGGCGATTTCATCATAATGCACATCATAGTGAGGAACCACAGGAAACCAAAAGTCAACAATTAGCTAATGATATGTGGCAACACTGGCTGGAAAACCGTGTGTAATGTGCATAATGTCACTGTCAAACACATGATGTATTACAGTGGAATAAGCTATATGTGCATTAAGTTTTATGTAGATTTACGCAAGTCAGTCCGCCATCTATAGCGCAGTGTGGCTGTCGGGGTATTAATCACCAATAGGGATATTTAGCATAGCACTAGTGCTGCTAGAGTAAGAGCTTCCACTCTAAGTGGTTAAAATGATGATGATTTTCATTTGTTTCACTGATTTCATATTTTGCGTCATAAACCAAGGGCACTGTTCAGAGTTATGGAGTTTTTCATCAGTCATGGCACTTGGATATGAATAGTTTTTCACAAATTGAACAAAATTTACTATTTGA
>VUQR01003192.1:35072-52539 GCA_015108515.1 Hemichromis elongatus
TTTGTGAGAATGAGTGTGTGTGTGTGTGTGTGTGTGTGTGTGTGTGTGTGTGTGTGTGTCTCATTACAACACACGTCTCAATCAGATAATGTAAAATTAACATTTATATTTCCTACTTCCTACTCCTGAAATATTTTCATAGAGTTTAATAAATAATGTCTGCCTAAAAATGTAAATGTGTCAAATACGTTTCCACGATAAGTTATCACAGACTGTATTCCTGCTAATTAGTGCAAGTTAATTAGGAGGTTAGTCTAGCAGACTACATAGCAATCACTGTTATTTTCAGATAATGGATTTAAAAAAGGTTCCATTATGTTCCAAGATGCCACAGATGTAGTTGAGCGGTGCAGTTTAAGAATCTGAATTTACTAAAAATTAACCTCCTTTATTGTCATGAAGGGGATTTTTAATACAGAGAGCTTAAAATTTCTGTGTATCTGGTTCTAATAGTGATTATTTCTGCTGTAAACGTGAACATTTTAACATGGGAGTTTATAGGGACTGACTCGCTTTTGGAGCCAGCTGCAAAGACCCAAAATAGAAAACGGCATTCACGGCACACATTTTCTTTATCTGACTCCCAGAGTGGATGCATTCAAACAGAGCATGCTCGTGTTGAAACCGCTATGCAGACCAGATGGTAAAGAGGCAAAATATAATTGAATCAGCTGCTCAAAATGACCCTAAATTGTAAAGGTCGAGTGTACAAGGGCGTAGACATGCCATCTGATAGCCAACAGCTGCTCAGGGTTAAGAAGCACAGCCTCAGAAAATAAACTGAGGGCAAACCAAAGTCTGGCTTTAGACTCACATTTATTTATTCCTACATGTCCTACTACACAGTGTGGGGGGAAAAAAACACAATTTAAACTGCTGAGATCAAATTTTTTCACTTACACTGAAGTAAAATAAAGAGTCTTGAACCAGCTTTGTTTCAACACCCATTGTGTTCTTGAATCCCAAAGCAAATGCCACAGTTCTATTAATGTCGCCGCTTATGTAATGCTGAAAATTCGTAGTTGTAAATCAAATCAACAGTCTACTGGGCAGGGGGCCACAGCACATGAATATGAGAGAGCCTGAATTGTACCTATCTATATTACATGTGATGAGTGTGTGAGGGAGTCGGATAACAAGAGGTTTTTGTTGAGGGGGTCGACGTCATCAAGGAGATTAAGTCGAGAGGAAAAAAAGCAAAACAAGGAACCTTTTTTTTTTTTTAAATATGTTAAATAAAACTTGCATATTTGCTAGAAAGTGCTGACTGGATGCATATTTCATTCCTTCATTTATTACACTACTTTTTACAATAATTTTACATTTGGATCACCTACAGCATGAAAGCCACCGGCTTCCTGTCGTGCATCCTGATGATTGGATGGAAGATGATCACTCAGATCTGTTTCTGGTGAACTCCTTTAGTTCCTTGTCATTACATGAGACCATTTGTAAGCAGGTTTTATCATGCGACTGTATGTAAAAGATGGCTGTAGTGCGAAGAAGAAGTGTAGCCAGTTTAGAAATGTTTTAAAACTGCATTTTTATTCATGGACATCAGGGGGCGACTCCTCTGGTTGTAAATAGAAGTCAGGTTGTATAAAAGTCTGCAAGAAAATGATTGTGAGTCTCTTTTATTTATGACCTCAATGAATGCTGTCCTAATAAGTTTATGGTGTTAATACAAGCATTACATTTAAAGAAAAACAGACTATAAATCAGGTTCTGCTTTAGCATGTTTAACTATTTATTACTGTACGAGCGTGCAGTTTTTCAATCAAGCCTTTATTCAAACAGGAAGTGAAATCTCTTTTGTGGAAGCGTCCTCACAGCATTAACTTAGATATTTGTCAGTGGAGAGAGACACTGGAGCTGACAGGTCAGGGAGAGCTCAGAAACAGAATGGCCCGCCTGGAACCACAGAGCCACCATGATACTGTTCAGATACAGTCTCTGAGCTGGGCTGTTGTCTGCGCCAAATAATTAAATGCAATGCTCTGCTGAGAAATCGGGAGGAGAGATTTCTCAGCAGAGCATTGCATTTAATTATTTGTTTACATTAAAAATGTTGTGGCTTACATAAGCTAAGCAGTTCAGTGTTGCAACATTACATTTTGCAGACAGCCATTTTTAAGCTTTTGAGTTTGATATTCAAACTAAAGAGACTTGAGTGGCGATGAGGCTGAAACGCTTAACTGCATGATCCCGTTTGTCGTTTGCACCAGGACGTACCGTGACTGTGCTAGTGCTGTAAACTGTCTTTCCTCTATAACACTGAGTGACTGCTTCTAATCTGGGCTCTCAGGGGCAGGCGGCCAAGTTTCCACCTCTCACAGAACTGACTGCTTGTTTCCTGTCGTGACTGTTTTCTTCCTGAGGTCAACAGGTTAAAGCAGCCAACAGGTTTCGCAGCACAACTTACTGTACAGACTGCGTGGCTTCTGGGTTGAATATTTAATCAGTATTATTCTGGTACGAGCCAGGACTGTGACGTGACTGGGCGAAATGGTTAGGTAACAATTTGGAAATGGATGCTGGAGTTTAAAATTATGCGGAATTTTATTAAGCACTGCTTATTTCACCATTTTAGCACTTTGATGGTGAATGTCCGTCAATCATTTCACCACTTCTGCAATACCTTGGAAAATCGCCTGACTTCTACACAAAGCTATTTCCTGTTAAATGTCCTCAAGGGTGTGGCCAAGCTGCCATGAAATTCCAAAGCATTGAGCCAGGCTGTTGACCTTAGCTGTCACAGACAACGGTGGCTGAAGATTTACTACTGTGACTCTAGAGCACTGATCTGAGCCAGTTTGTTATGTAACAACACCTCTGCAGAGTCAGAGGCTGCGTTAAACTCCACACTGTAGAGTTTTGTAGCACAATCAGCCAGCTTTGTTTTAAACCTTCGTTCTAGCAGCTTCCTGTTTTTTGGAGGTTTTACTGTTCTGTGATTGCTATTGTCAGTCACTGTGCATTTTTACAACTTACAATATATTGGCTATTTATTGAGTATTAGCTACGTATTTTTTATTACTTACTTTTTATACTTATACTTTACTTTTAATTTTTTTTATAAGTAACTATTATTATTTAAGATGTCCTTATTAACAATTTATTCTTAATTTTTTCTTACTAAAAACCCATTTTTTCTTCTTCTTTTTTTATTTAAATGTAAATTGTAACCCTTGAAAAGTGAAAGGTGTATCCCCTGGAGTACGTCTGGTTGGGAATCAGTGCATTGTCCGCTTGGATTTAAGTTCCTGAGTAAACTACAGATATGCTTTTAGCGTGTGCTATTTTAACAGTGCACTATAAGTGGCATCTAATTTAAAATATACATGTAATGTAACACATATATAAACTCCCTTTAACCAATCACTTTTTTAGTTACTTAACCATTCATAGTATCTTTCCTCATCCGTCTTTTCCATTTGGATTTATTTGCTTCTTTCTCACCTTTCCTGTTTTGATCCTTTTCTCTGCTCTCTGACTCTCTGCCACTTTCTCCCTTCAGCCAATGAAGCACCGTGGCCTACCATCACTAAGAGCGTACCAGACTGGAGGACCAACAGTCCAGAACAGGTACTGTTGTAATTCTCAGTTATATTAGCTCTTCTCATGAATTCCATATACATAATAAATAATTTATTGTAACATTATAGAGGCATTAAGGCTCGCTTGAGGCATCTGCTTAGCAGTGAAGTGATGGTGTGAACTTTTCAACTCAAAATGTCTAAGGAGGAAAATCTCCATGGTCATGAAGGTTTTTGTGTAAAATAATTACGTTATGCAGTTATACCTCATTTCTGTGTCTCCCTCCCAGCAGCTTCCCTCTGGTTATGGGACGTACCCCAGTGCCACCCACCAGGCAGCTGCGCATCACTGCGCCACGAGCTCCCTGCCTCGTTCTGCCCCTGGTACACTGGGTTGGCCTCGATCCGGTGGCGCCTCATCCCCCCATTCATCATCCTCCTCTTCACAGCAAATACAGCAACGTATTTCTGTCCCTCCTAACTCAAGCCAAGGTAATAGAAAGTTTTATTTATTAAAATAAAAGGTTCTCTTCTTCTTCTTTCATTCCTGCTGATGGTATAACTTCCTTTTTCCATTTCTGCACTTAGGTTCTGCCACCACCTCCCAGCCCTCCCCACTGTCCCCACAAACAGAGAGGACAGATCCCCCTCCGGCGGTGGCCGTACGTCCCTATGTCCCAGATCATCCCTCCAGGCCACAGTCCCCCAGGAAGGGCCCTGCTACTATGAACAGCAGCTCCATCTACAGCATGTACCTCCAGCAGCCTCAGGCCAAAAACTACGGATCTCTGAGCAACAGGGCGACTGTCAAAGCAGGTGATTAAACACTAAATACCTGTTTAGACAGTTTGGCAGCTTCTGCAGGTGGAAAAAAAAAATCATAACTCATCCTTTTTCCTGTTTCTCCACAGTCTACGGTAAACCCATCCTCCCCTCCTCCTCCACTTCTCCATCCCCTGTCTCTTTCCTCCAGGGAGGAGGAGGAGTAAAAGTATCAGGGGAGGAAGCTACAGATAAAGGAGGAGGAGAGAGCGGTGATGGGCAAATTCAACCTCCACCCAGTGTGGACAACATCCCTCGTCCCCTCAGTCCCACTAAGCTCACCCCAGTTGGTAGGTGCAACAAGTCACCAATGAATATGACCAAATGTTTCTACTTCCTGTATGCGTTTAATACCAGAAAACACTTTTTGTGTTAAAATAAGAAGATTGATAAAGGAAGCTGAATGCTGGCGCTGCCAGACAGGAGGAAACGAGGAGGACCAGAGAAAAGATTCACGGATGTGGTGAAAGAGGACATGCATAAAGTTGGTGTGACAGATGATAGGCCAGGGAGAGGATGGAGTCAGATGATGGAGCAGCACTTCATGCACTGTCACATTTTAGGCCAAACTTTGTAGATATAAACCTGCTTGTGCTGATAAAAAGCAGATTTGTCTGCACACTGAAAAAGATGTCACGTCATGTAAAATACTAAAATGAGGATTAAAAGCTCATTTCAAGCAATCTAGATATGCAAAAGAAGCCTATAAATGAAAGCTCTTTGAACTATGAAAGAAATGCATTTGTTTATTTTCTGTTTGGGCACAAGTGTTAGTCTGAAATGCACGTCTACTGTATAGTTTATGACCGTAACCCAGTCACTCAATCACACTGGCTGCAGAAATATTACTTACTCTCATAGTTTCATAAATTTCCCGTGTCTTCACCATTCACCTTTTTTATTCTTACTAACGCGGATTCCAGCTTCCCTCATCATTTAACCACAAGTTTTATGAATATTAGTCAGTTCTGCAGTCAAGCATTGAGTTCCTGGAAGCAGTCCTAAAATTAAGTCAGGGAAGCTTCCTTAGAAAGAGCTAAATCAGCCATTTTCAAACCTCAGCCTGTTTTTTCAGTGATACATTTAGATCTTTTCATATACTTTACTTTTCTTTTCTTTACTTTTGGCCCCTGATGACGAAAATAAGATGCAAGACAGGCTGAGAACATGTTATAAAAAGAAATCGAAAAAGTAATCATGGCCCACTTGAATTATAGCCCACACCTTGGAAATCAGGTAATACTAAAAACAGGACTAGATTTTTAAATCCCAGAATTTCACATTTAGATCTTTTTATACTGTAAGTCTTAAGAAAGTTCTCATTACGTTATCGTGTACAGAGCACGTTTTCCTGAAGAGCTTTTGGGAATAATTTCAGCAAAAGATCAAAGATAGAAACAGAAAAAAAATACATTGTGCAAAAGAACAAATGACAAAAGAAGAAAGTAGCTTTAAAGCTTTGTCCCCCACAGCCCACTCTCAGCTCCGATACCAGAGCGATGCAGACCTGGAGGTTCTCCGCCGACGCTTCAGCAACGCGCCGCGGCCCCTCAAGAAACGGAGCTCGATCACTGAACCTGAAGGCCCTCAGGGGCCAAACATCCAAAAACTGCTCTACCAGAGGTTGGCGCTACCACATGTTTAATGGCACCAGGACAAACAAAAAACTTTCAAGATTTTAAAACAGAACAAAAAAGGAAAAAGTTAATTTGTTTTTTTGTTTTTTTTGCAGGTTCAACACATTAGCAGGAGGCATGGAGGGAAGCTCAGGTATGACACCGACATACGAGGTCAGGTGACATCTGTGCGACTAAATGAAATTCATAGATTTAAGTTTCCCCCTTTATTCCAGGCAACACTTTCTACCAACCTGACTGCCTTTTGGGAGACATGGACAACATTCACTCAGCCAATGGAAATGTAGAACCTGGCGATAGGCAGGTGACTGCAGCAGCCGCAGAGAGTGAAGCCCAAAATCTGAATTCAGATTCCCGCCGTTCATCTCCTCCCGCAGTTACAACAGAAGCATCCAAAGAGACAACAGCATCGGCAGAGACCGGCAACGGTGTGTCACCATCGACACAATCAAGCCCGATTCCTGCACCTGAGAGAGCAGAGGACCAAAATAATAACAACCAGAGAGGCTCTAGTCCTGCTCAAAACTCAGTTGGCCACATGTCTCCTTCACCATCTCCTCCTGCCCCGCCCACTCTGCCTAAGGTATGTATAGAATGACACAGAGTATACACATTAAACCTGGGCATCTCTCCCACAACACTTCATTTTCTTTAATCTGAACAGCTTTATAACTTTCCTGCTTCTCTCACACTGTTTGCTGCAGGTGAAGCGAACCAACCTGAAGAAGCCGTCTTCAGAGCGGACGGGTCACGGCCTGAGAGTCAAGTTTAACCCTCTGGCTCTACTGCTGGATGCATCATTGGAGGGAGAGTTTGACCTGGTGCAGAGAATCATATATGAGGTATATCAGAACATGATGTTGTGCAGTTATAGTGCTCTTATAACACAGTCTCACTTTTCATACTTTTAAAGAATACTCTGTTGTTTTGCAAAAGTAAAATTAAGTTGAATATAGTTTATTTCTGTAGCTACATGAGCCACAGTTCCAAATGAGTCCTAAACACTGAAGCTAAAACAATAAAACTGACTCACAGACATCTAAAAGCACTGTTTTAGTTTCATCACTCATCAAAGTGACCTCAGTTCGGTCATCAGTTTGGATGATGCTCAGACCTGGATGAATGAGAAGGCATCAAGACAGGTCTTTGAGTACATTTTTCATGTGGTCAGTGATTTAAACAAACAGAAGCACACAGACTGTGATCAGCCTGGAGCACTGATGAGACAGGAACGGATTGCTATCATTTAGGATTTGGGCCAGAAGCCGATATCCAGCATCCCTCCGAGAGCAGAAGAGGAAATCATCTGACACTTATTGTAGTGAAGACACTGAAATGTGTCAGAATGAGATACACCGTTACAGTATAGAGACAGTAATGGTTATCATAGAGAGAGATATGATCTTCATCTGGAGAATGACTCAAACCACAAGAATCTTGTGTCATACAGCAGTAAACTTGAAAAAGTAACAAGTGCATTCGAACTCAGACACTGTACTAATGAGATGCATGTAGGTATGTATGTATGTGTTTAGCAAATGCTCTGAAGTGTGAGGCAGCAGCTCGTCAATTATGGAAAGTTTTTCTTTTTAGGAGACAAGAGAAACTTCTGCAGAGCCTTCAGATTTTGAGACGGCTTTTAAGCAGAGCTGAAAACCATCACACAATGTGGTTACAATTGTAAAGGTTACTCTTCTGTGTTGCATTTAAAAAAAAACATTTAGTTATGCAACAGTTTAATATTTTTACATGCCAGTAATTACACCCACATGCAGACGGCCTCAACAGATTTGCCATTTACCAGGCAGTTTTAAAGCATTTTCAGTACCTTCCTGACAATGCTTCCCTTTAATCTGTGCCAGTAGAGAGGAGGTCTCAGCAGGGAACTGTTCGAGTTATAGTCAGGGATGCACTCTGATGTAGAGAAAACAGAGCCTTACATCTTTCGATGGAAACCCTGCCATCACTCATGGGACTTCTTAAGCTTCAAACTGAAGTAGATGTTCTCAAGGAAACAGTCAGATCCACAACAAGCTCAGTTTGATAGTTTACACGCTGAGGCTGTGAGACAACAGTTTTCAACCTGCTCAAAACATGTTGAATACTGAGATCATTCTCAGCTTCTCCAGGCTGATATCACCACTGTGGAGGTGAGCAGCTAATAACTTACTCCGGCGTTCTCAGAGTCTAACATTTCATTATACGCATCTCTTTTTATTTCAGGTGGAGAACCCCAGTATGCCTAATGACGAAGGCATAACGCCTCTTCATAACGCCGTCTGCGCTGGTCATCACCATATTGTGAAGTTCCTGCTGGACTTTGGAGTTAACGTGAACGCAGCCGACAGTGACGGATGGTTAGTGCCTTCATTCGGTCTGTGTGTCATGCAGTAATACAGAGATGAATAACAGAGCAGTGGCTGCATGAAGGGCTTGAGGGAGTTTGAGTAATGAGCACGCTTTGTGGCGGCGATGCTGGAGCTCGGCTCAGAGGCAGCAGTGGCAGAGATAATTGACTCCAATTTCATTTTGACTCAGCTGCCTTAGAAGTACTGAAGGAGGAGATTACCATACGCAATTAGGGTCTGTATCCACAAGTTACTTGATTAAATTACTGATGGTCAGTGTAATTTAAATTGTTTTTTTAAGTGCATTACAGGAAAACCTTTTTCTTTCTTTCTTTTATTGAAAGCGATTGAACTTTGGTAAATGTTCAGGAGGACTTGACCATTTTCTTTATTTCCTCTCACAATGAATGTGTGCAGCAGCTTGTAGAACCACTTTTAATAGCTAAACCAAAGAACTTGGAGAAATCAAGTTTCATTCATTTCATCACTCTTTCACATCATTGTGGATGAATTTAGACCTGATCTTTATTTTGGCCGTCTGGACTTTGCACCTGCTGCAGATGTCCTGCTGTGTTTAGGATCATTGTCCCGCTGCATGACCTATTTTCAGTCAAGCTTTAGCTGTCACGTTTGACTCTAGAATACTTTGGTACACAGTGGAGCCCTTGGTGACTCAATGCCTACAAGGTGCCCAAATCATCATCCCTCCACCACCTTGCTGGAGAACTGGTATGAGGAGTTTGTGCTGATATGCTGGTATCTGGCATCTTTGCACACCTAAGCCATTGTGTTAACACACCTGAATGCATGAGAATAAAAACTACCAAAACTTGTGTTTTTAATAAAGGTGCTCACACTTACCCCCCTAATTCCTAACGGGGGATGGTGTACTTCATTTTTAATAGGGCTGCATGTACTGTCCCAAAGACAGATGTTCATATTAAATATGGACAAAGCTTCAAATAGCAAAAAGTTTCAGATGTCAGATACTGCACTAAATGCTTGGTAGCTGCAGTTTTTCTCTAATTTTAGTTTAATATAATATCAAAAAGATGGGATATCCCTAATAGTAAGGGGAAATCGTGAACCCAATACAAGCTGGATCAGACCCACCTGTGGGTGGGTCTATTTGTGAAGCTAACAGCAAAAGGACAGCAGTTTAGTACTTTTGAATATCTGCTAGCTCCTGTAATGTTTAGGGCAACACATACGAAAGATCCTTACTGTGATTACAGTAATATAATATGTCATCAAATCATTTTTCGCGTCACTTTTTTTCCTGCTTGCCTGTGTGTGAGGAGATGCAGTCAAAGTGATGGCGGGGACACTCTGCATAGTCTGACACTGAGCTGAAAGGCAATCACTGCAAATAAATTAGGTTTTATTTTGATTCTGTTGTGACAGCTACTATAGTAGAGCAAGAATCAAACTTGAAGTTGTAAATTAGCATGCAAGGTCCCATTTAATGTTGTCGTCTTCACAGGACCCCGCTGCACTGTGCAGCTTCATGTAACAGCGTCCACCTCTGTAAGATGTTGGTGGAGTCAGGGGCGGCAATTTTTGCCACAACGATCAGCGACGTGGAAACGGCTGCGGACAAATGTGAAGAAATGGAAGAGGGCTACACCCAGTGTTCCCAGTTCCTCTACGGTAGGAAGATGCAGACGCGCTCACGGGAATTGCCATCATCACACAGGTAAACGTCTAAATTCCTCCTTATGTCTCTCGCAGGTGTGCAGGAAAAGTTGGGTGTGATGAACAAAGGTTTAGTCTATGCCCTGTGGGACTACACTGCCCAGCAGTCTGATGAGCTCTCCTTCAGCGAGGGTGATGCCATCACCGTGGTGCGTCGCCATGACGACACTGAGACAGAGTGGTGGTGGGCGCGCCTGAATGACCGCGAGGGATACGTGCCCAGAAATCTGCTGGGGGTGAGAGAACCAAAACCAAAACAGCGACTTTTGTTACAGTGAGAAATTTAGACATTAGTGAAAGAACAGGTACAACTCAAGGACAATAAGAAAGATAAAAACAAAAGATTTTAAGGGAGTCAATGATACTGAGTTTTCTCTCCTCAGGCAGAGGGACCCTGATAGTATAAACACGATCACATTTTTATTGAAATGTTTACTTTAGCAGTGCCAGGAAGACTCAGCTGAGGATCTAAGCCCCTAAATATACTCATATGGTGCCAACAGTCGTGCTATGTAGCAGCGTGATGTAGTGGAACCTGTAAAATCTTAAAATCAACTCTATGACGTACAGAGAGCCAGTGGAGAGAAGCCAGATTTGGGGTTACATGAAATTAGGAAGTCGAGGTGCTGCTCTCTTGGAGGCAAGAGGGAAACCTCTCATGTGTACCACAAAGAGGAGAGTTGCAATAAAGTGGTCAAGACAAAATAAATGTATTGTTCCAAGTCAGTGTTTTAGAACAGTGGTTCAGTTTTGACAAGAATCTGATTTTAAAGAATAGCCCAGTTTTATTCAACGGTTACCGATGACTGAAATTCTGCACTGACGTTAAGCAGTTGGATTCATGTTGACATATAAGAGGAAAAGGACACTTAGAAAAGATGAGATTACTGATTTTGAGCTATTTGACTGCAGAAAAGTTTGCCCCATCCAGCTGTTGGCGTCACATAGATGGTGTAAAAGAGCAGCTAGGCTATAAAAAAATTCCTGTCTGTCCCATGTTCTGTTCAGTTTATACCACACAGAAAACATGCAAATGCAGGAAGGCCTTCTTCAAACACAACGCCCCTCAGCCTGCTAGCCTTCATGATGTTCAGGCACCTTGAGAACATGTTGACATGATGTTGTGACCTCACCTACATCCTCGCTTGCTCTTTCTAGCTCTCTGTGTCTGTCTCGTTTTCTCTGCAGCTGTATCCAAGGATCAAACCCAGACAACGCTCACTGGCATAAAGCCCAGATCAGGAGCCTCATGCTCGCAGAGGGGGCATGCATGCGGGGAAGAAGAAGAAGAGGAGGAGGACACAGATGGAGCCACTTTTCTTTATATGTGTGGATGCAACAGAGCCACATTGTGATAGCTGCAATGTGTATTTTCACTGAGATGTTGCAGACCTATCGTAAATTCATGACTCAAAGTGTTCAGCTGCATGAGAGATGCTGAATGGAAAAAAAGTATTAAAAAAGCAATTTAAGCTTTTTTTTAAGCTCCACCCAGCCTAAAATATGAAACCATGAGCTTGGAGTTATAAAGCTCTGTCTGACATTCTCCAAATGTTCTTTAAATGTCGCTTTATTTTTGTACTGTGTTAATTTAAAGAAAAACAAAACACCCAGATGGATGTGTATAATGCCAGCCTCATCAGCCACATAGCAGGAATGCGCTCGTTCTCAGCTACAGTGGAAACGCCTTCATGCTGCATGGTGTGAAGATTTGTAAATGCAGTAAATTTACAGGCTGAAAGTACGTGTGAGATGTGAAATGTGAAAGTGGAGCTGGAAAGAGGAAAGTCAGGGGAGGGTAAGGAACGTTAACGGGAGTCGGGTTTCGGCAAAAAATGAATCAGAGGAAAAGAGTTGGAAGTGCAACCACAAGACTGTGACACGTGGAAGCTGGGATCTGCATCCACCCACGCACGGTGAAGCAACGAGGTTTGAAGTCAAGTCAGAATAATGGGCTGTTTCTGAGTTCATAATCCGATATTCAAGCATTTGTCAACTAGTTTGGGATGAATGCACGCTGTCACGTGTTCAACTGCCAAAATGATGGTCGAGGGTAAAGAAGGAGAAAGGAAGAGGAGAAAAAGGGTGTGAAAGTGAAGGATGGATGATACTTTTATTTAGAGGAGGTAAATAAGAAATGCTGCTAGTTGTTGCATATTTTTCTTTGTCCTCATGTGAAAACTGACAATAACCCATCAACTAAAAGCTAACTTGTTATGATGCGTCAGTCTACTGTTAAATACATTACATTAAAGCTCCCGTGGCTGCCCTGAAAAGTGGCTTCAAGGCAAACTCAGTCTTATTCTGGCCTGGGAAAGATAAACTGTGTCAGTGTTAAAATGGGGCTTAATTAGCCGCGGGTGGAGGAAGAACTGCTTCGCTGCTTCTGTGGCAACAGTTCCTGATTTATATTCCTTTATTTAAAACAAAATATGGCTTTCTATTAATATTTTCAGTTTCCTAGCACAGGCTGCTCCTGTTTCTTTTCATGAGTCAGTGCTGGTGCTGCTCACTGCTTCCACCTAGTGTACAGGAAAGGTTTGACACACAAAAAAGCGCCGTTTCCTTCAGTACGTGCTGTGTAAAATATGAAGCAATAAGATGAGTGTTTGGTGTGAGAGTGAGATATTCTTCTGAGGAGTGCTTACCATCACTTTGTGTATATGCAAACTGTAACTATACAGCTATTGTACAATATTAATAAAGAAATTATAATCCCTACAGAGAAAAAACAATGAGTCAGCTCGTTTTTTTAACAGTGCACAGCTGGAGCAGTTAGTTACAGGCAGACACACACGAAGTTACACAATTACAAGCCTCAAGTCACCGTGGACTTTAGAGGGGAATAAAAGTTCAAAGGTCCTTCAGGAGAGCCAGCACCGAAAGATCGCTCTTCACTCGTGAGTGTTTTCCAAATTAAAATCTTAAATGTCACCACTCTATGGAGTTTGTTGTGTAATTTAACTAACAAAACTAAACTAAAATCTAATGCTTACCTACAGGAACTGAACTACAGAAAACTGAATGTTTTAAAATAAATTTCAAAATAAAAACACTTGGCAAACCGATCTGTTGGGGATGCATTAATTTAAAATCAAGTTTTCAGATTTCCAGCTTAGTTTTTATTGTTAAATGGTTCGATTCAGTTATTTTTATTAGTTGGAGTTTAGTTTGTATTCATTGTGAAATTGGTGTTATTTGAAGAGTTCAGAACTTTGCAAAATTACAAAACAATACGAATACACAAACTCATACTCATGCAAACAACCCAGTACATCCCAAAGCTGCCTTACAGTGGGTGTGTTAACTGACGAATGGTTAAGACATTTGTTTTTAGATAAATGATGTTATTTAGTTATGTTGCCTTGTAATTTTATTTAACTGAAATGTTTTTTTCACACTTAGTTTAAATTTAGCTTAAACTAACGAAACATAACCTTGTTTCCAGCGGTTAATACGCTGAAGTCTTAACTTAAACATTTCACTTTATTTTTGAAGCAGTGACCGGAAGTGGTCTTGTTCCTATTGGATACTTTTCCGGTACAATGTGCTACATTCCTAGCATAATGTAACGTCCAATAAACTGTAATACGTTTTCTGCTGCTGGGCTCATTCACGAAAGCATTTTAACCGAACGTAAGTCAAAGGTTTATATGATGCTTTATATTTGATATCCGAAGCATTTCGACGCTTTATGTTAATTATTGCTTTGTTGTGTTAATAAAGTTGCGCTGACAGACAGTTTGCTGTCATTTAGACTATGCGTGTAAAAATTTATATCAATAATTACATTCTAATGTAAAGCTTTTTTTTTTCCTTCCCAAAGTTAACTGTATATTAAACTTATTCTCTCAGCAACAAAAAACTTAAAAGTATTTTTTTATGACTTTGTTTTTGTTTTGACCCTTATATATTTTTTAATTGTTTTTATTTATTTATTTATGTATTACTGAAGAGATGAGTTCCAGGTATGGGGTGAGATGAAGGTAGATGATCCGCTATAGCGACCCCTAAAGAGAGCTGCTGAATGAAGAACGAGAAGAAGATTAAAGTGAAGAATATAATTACCTTTGGACATTTTATTTTATTACTGAAAGCAGCACTGCCCATGCCTGGTCACAAAATTCAAACGGTGGTAGTAGTTAATATTAAAAACGAACCCACTTACAATGCAGTTATTCAGGCAACAGACCGGGCACTTCAAGGGAAATACTAAAGAACTCACACACGTCTTTATGTGCTCTGCCCCTCGTATCAGAGGGAAATGTAAGATTAGGTTTTAAAGGAAGCCAAAGAAAACAATTTTACACTGGGGTTCATCAGGAAAGAAGTCGAAATTGAAGGTCCCAACAACAATAAAAGGAAGGAAGAAAGTGAAGGATGGGGGTTTTACAAAGTTTGGTGGAAAGTGGGAGAATTGATTTGTGCAGTAAGAAACAGAAGAGATTAGATTAGAAAAATCAAAGTTACACAGTTCACAGTAGGTGAATACAATAGACAGAGAAGAAGGGGAGGATTATATTCTCACGGTTACTGGTAAAATATGAAGCACAGTTGATTTTTAACATCAGAAAGATTAAAGCGAAAGACAGTCTACTAAAGAAAAGTGACTCAATAAGAGTCATTTTCCAGATGAAAATTTTGCAGAGGCAATTTTGTTTCGTCTCTTTCTTCAGCGCTGCACTCTGACAGCTGGTGATGGTTATGCACTAACTATCAACAAATCTAACAGAAGACAAAAATGTGTATAAAAGATGAACAACTTTTACATTGTACATCCCACTTGCAGTCTGTGAAACTTTTACTGCTTCTTTTTCATTGGCATCTAGGTGCACCATGGCCCAGCTTTTCCACCTGAACACACCGCTGCTGGAGAGCATCAGCATGTCCAAGAGGGTGGGAACCACCGTCTATCTAAAAATGGAGAACGCACAACCCTCTGGTTCCTTCAAGATCCGCGGCATCGGGCACCTCTGCCAGCGGGTGGGAATCTTTTCACATACACACACACACACCCTCATGCCTGCTCCCTTCCTTCAGATCCACAGTGTCAGACAGTGACTGTTTAATGTGTTGTTGCAGCTTGCCAGACACTCGAAAGGAGTGATCTGCTCTTCAGGTGACCCCTCTCGTTACACATCATATTCTTATTACAACGCAGTGTCATTAGTGTGGTTCTTTAATATTGACGGTGGTGTTTTTTCAGGAGGTAATGCGGGTATGGCTGCAGCCTATGCAGCCCAAAAAATGGGCGTGCCGGCCACCATCATAGTTCCCTCCTCCAGTCCTCCACTGGTGGTCCAGAGACTCCAGGATCAGGGTGCTACTGTCAAGATTGTAGGCAAGGTGAAGCTTACTGATATGTTCGTTTAAAATCCAGAATTAAATAAAAAAAAAAAAAAAGACTAAGACTCTTATCTTTGCAGGTTTGGGATGATGCCAACGCAGAGGCTCTCAAACTGGTAGAAACTGAAGGGCTTACTTATATTCCTCCATTCGATCACCCCTTGCTATGGTAGAAAACCTCCTCATTAAAGCACAGAGCACTTTAAAACGACTCATTTGTAAACTGTACCTGTGTCCACACACTCACCCATGCAGGGAAGGCCACGCCACTATGATTGCAGAGGTCAGTGCCTCTCTGGGTCCCAGCGTGAAGCCTGGAGCTGTGGTGGTGTCTGTGGGCGGAGGGGGCCTCCTGTGTGGGGTCATTCAGGGCCTCAAGGATGTGGGCTGGATGGACGTGCCCATTGTGGCGATGGAGACGGTGGGGGCAGACTGTTTCAATGCTGCCATTAAAGCGGGGAAGTTGGTCACTTTAGATGACATCACCAGGTTAGAGTTTAAAGGAGTTTCCCAGTTTTCTGCAGTAAAGTTTTTCGAACGTGTTCTCATCCGTCCCACCGTCTGCCTCTCCGCAGCGAGGCTAAATGTCTCGGAGCGAAGACGGCCTGTAAGCAAGCCTTCGACTACAGCCAGAGCAGCGAGCTGACGATCATCTCTGAGCTGGTGACTGACCAGCTGGCTCTGCACGCTATCCAAGCGTTCCTGGGTGAGTGTGTTTGTTTCTCTAAATCTGCCTTTAAGCTTGGTAACGTGTGTCAGTTAATGTGTCTTTAATTGTTTGTTTTTTTCATATTGCATCTCAGTTATTCTCACCAAATGCTATTAAGTCAGTGTCCAAATCAGCACGTTAGCCATTTGTTTCTATCCTGTGTGTCCTAATACCTCCGGTTTGCATGGTTACTTTGATAATAACGAGTATAAAGAAGGGTTTTTGCAGAAAATTAGAAAGAGGTTTTACTCTGTAAAAGACCTCCTATACATAAATGCTTTCATATCTAGTTTTGCTTCCCCATACAATGTTTTTCTTCACTTTGAGCTGCTGGACAAGCATATCTTTATGCCCTAGAATGAATTAAATTAACTGCGAACCATGCAGGCCTCTGGAAGCCCTTTTCTGCCCTCTAGTGGGATTCATTCTGTTTGATGATGTGGGCAGATAAAGTCTAATGATTAATGACAGAGCTACAGCCAGTGGAAGGCAGAAATTTATCAGCACATTTATTGAACCACTATTCTTGTTGGTACTTATTATTAACGTATACTGAACAACATTAGCTGTAGTTAATTTATCTAATACAACAAAACTATACTAATCTTATATTACACAGCACTTTGTGAAATGTATGACTAGGGTTGCTTTCCACTATAAACTTAAATATGTAACTAAAGAACACAAATCTGTGCAGCAATACTTTTAATCCCTCCCTTGCACATTAATCTTCTCACAACCTTCACATTTTTCTGGCTAACTCCAGACAGTGTTGCCAACTCCTCAGTAAGGAAAATCGCTATTGGCTGTCCTAAAAGTGGTTAAATGACGTCATCGCCTAATTTGCATAATTGGTCATGCATGTAAACTACGCTGTAGGAGAGAGAAATAGCACCATGGACGAGACATAAAGGCTGTATCCCAATTCAGGTTCTGCAGCCTTGAAGTACGCAGCCTTAACGATCCTCAAGGGCCGCGTGCTCAAAGACCGCTAAGGCCGGAAGTGCGAGGCTTATGAAATGGGACGGTCCAGCCTCCGTTGCGCTGTTCAGGTTGCCTGGCAACCATGATACTAACTGCTGGAAACGTTTCACACAGCATTTTTTGACAGAAATGAAGGAGAAAATTCTTTTGCTCATCTGTTTGTTTTTGTATGAGCTTTGATTGATTTGATAAGTATCTGAGGCTGAGACCACAGGACTGTAAAAACATGATTTCTGTACTGAACAGTCATTTTAAGATTAGCTAGTAAATAACTTGTTAGCTAATGTTGTTCATGAGACTAAAGTCATCTCACTTTGGTAATGTAAATGTAATATGGGCCATATTAAAGTTAGTATTATATTTATCATTAATAGTTATTACAGCAGTGAA
>VUQR01003193.1:3951-28452 GCA_015108515.1 Hemichromis elongatus
ATGGTCTTTTAAAATAAAAAAAAAAAAAAAAAAACCTAAACGGTGTCCAATGGAGGTAGGAATGGATCACTTGAATTTGATAAAATCCTGGTACAGTTTCTGGCGAAATGCTCAAGCCTGCAAAATTGGTGTTAGTGCAAGTTGTTTGACAAAGACAAAAGACCCTAGTGTGGCTCGGTTGTCAGAAGGTGTGTTCATCAGAGTGGATTCCTGGCCGATGATGCTTAAGGCTGGAAATGGCCTGGCAGGAGCCCAGGCTGTACATACAGCCTGAGTGCTGCTGAGTGGACACTTTAGCAATGCGGTGAGATCCGACCATTAGATGATTGCCTCTGTGGTTTTGTGAAGGGGTTGAGACTTGTTATGTCTTTAAAGTTTCCTCTGAAGGATCACGATGAGGTCTTTGATCCACAATGTTCCACCACAGCAACTCAGGAAAATCTGAAAAACGACTCTGGCACGATATGGAAAAAACACTAGTGATCTCTCATTGCAGACTTAAATGAGAGATGCCTTCAGGCAATTCTTTAGTTTATGATATGTAAATTAAATTGGAGCTTTATTTCCCCATAAAAAGAGCATTTAGTCTCTTTTTAGTCTTGAGGCATGTCGTTTCACCTCTGCTTTGCCAAGATGTGATGATGCACTCTATCAAATAGCATGTTTGTGGCACTCTCATCATATTAAAACCTGTATTGTAGTAATTTGCTCAACAAAAAGCCTCTGTGCTCAACATCATTATTTCAGGAATACTAGCAATCCAAGTAAAGGCACCTTCTTGTTGCACCTGAAAATGGATGTAACTAGCAATTTGTTGTTGTGGAATTGTCTTTCGGAGTCAAAGGAAAGTGTATTTGTCATTATAATTTAAGATTGATTGGCACTTTGGCACAAGTAGTGATTAAAGAGTATGTAAGACTACAAATGTGCATGTTTTACGCGTGTAGTGTGCATTCTCTTTTTTTTGTCAGGTACATTGTGGCAAAAATGGAGCTGACAAACTAATATTGACATGAGAATAAAAAGCAATCAGATAAATTATAGCGTTTCAGTTTTCTTTGTTCGTCCGTCATGCAGCTGATGCAAGTGGAATCACAGTTACGATAAATTCACATCTTTACTGCACTGTTTTATTCACTTATGGTCCTCATATCCGGCTTCGGCTTTTCTCTCAGTACATCAAGGAAATTAAAAGGGCAAGCAAAGGGAACGGAAACCTTTGAATCAATTGCTGAATGATAAGGACATCTCTGTATGCTAATCAACTGTGGGGCTGCAAACTAAATCTAAACTTGGCGCTGGACCATTAAAGTTAAATGAATTGCTGTCAGTAAAAGCCAGTCATTTAAATTATACGCTCCCAATATATCAAGGAAATATTTAGGTTGTCTAGCTTGCCTGGTTTAGCGAAAGTAGAATTATTAAGTTCAATAGGAGAAACAAAGACAAAGTTAATATAAAGTGACATTTTCTTGGTGAGTCTCTCACCTTTCCTATGACAGGTTATGGATTCTTTTATGCAGTATTGAACATAGGAGATAGACTGGGGAATAGAAACCACAGTCATGGCTGAAAGGATGACAAGCCCAACATAGACCTAAAACCTCTCAGATTCTCCTGGATTTGAATTTTGTGAAGACATGCACAAGCCTGAGAGGATTAATCACACTGACACTGCCGTTCCAACATAAATACACTCACTGTATAATAATTTCAGTTGCAGTTTAGTCCTAATTAGCAAACATTAGCATGTTAACACAATTAACCCAAGATGCTGAACTTTGTAAACATTAAAAGTGCTAAACCCTGTCACTGTGAGTTGTTAGCACAGGGGTAGGGAACTCCAGGCCTCGAGGGAGGGTGGTGTCCTGCAGGTTTTAGGTCTCACTCTGGATCAACACACCTGAATCAAATGAATAGCTCATTACCAGGCCTCTGGAGAACTTGAAGACATGTTGAGGAGGTAATTTAGCCATTGAAATCAGCTGTGTTGGCTCAAGGACACATCTCAAACCTGGAGTTCCCTACACATGTGTTAGCATGTTACTGCTGTTACTGTAACTTCTCCATGTGTATCCATTTCACATTTTTGAGAGCATGAAATGGACACAGTGGACCAGCACGTCTGTTACATGTTTTGCCATGATACTAGGCTGACTGATGTTAGTATTTGGTGGTCCCGTACAGAAGCACTAGCATATGGCTGTAGAGTGTTTACACTTTCACAGTGTTTCAGAACAAATAAATCAGTCATTGACTTCTATGAAACACACTTTTTCCTAAACAGATATCAGGATTGGACATTGTCTTCAGTCTGAGTTTATGCTTTACTCGTCTATCTTAGGATATTTGTTGTGGTTTGGAGTGTACATGGTGTGCTGCAAACAGAGCCAACATTTTCAGCCATCTGCCTTTCCTAATATGAGCCATAAATCTTTATGGAATTTGGCTCATACCTTTTTGGATTTAGTAAAAACTGCAAAATTTCCTTGTAATTATTTTATTTCCTAATCTGTTATCTGCTTCAACTGACTGGTGATAAATTTGTATGGGCTTTTTGCATGGGTAATTACACATGAATTACCCATTAAGATACGAAATGTGCATTGTCCCAAAGATAGCTTGAAAAAAGTCTTGGAAATTGACCTTTCTTTATCAGCTATTTAACCCAGAGGTAGTAGTCCCGGTTTCTCTTTCCTAATCCCCTCCCAGTGAAGTTCTGTTCTGTGGTATTAACTGCCAGTATAGGCAATTTGTACAGAAGATATCAGCTGGTGTGTTTATATTGCTTGTTTATCCAAGTAAACTGAACAGACCCATTTGTGGCAGAGCCAAGTTGGGTCATATCAGCTCAGCTCAGAAGCCTTAAGGTAAAGTTATTGAGTCTGGGTGAAGGTGATGACTCTGGAAGCGACACTGGCCCCAGGTTGTCAAAATTATCCAGACAAAATTGTATGTTCTGATAATATTTGTACCCAAGGAAATACATACTTGTTGCTCTGTTTTCCTCTTGCACTCTTGTGTGTTGCAGAGACATGTCTTTAACTTCAGCTAAGAATTATGCACCTTAATGTTATAGTAGTGAAACATCATTTTAAGAAAGGGGAAAAGTGTATTGAGATTATTTCATCATATTTTAGCCAGTACTCATTCATCTACTTGGAAATTGACCAGTATTTGTACAGAGCTCCACTAATCTCAGTCACTACTCAAAGCTTTAGCTACAGTATTGTTAGAAAAGAAAGACTTCACAGGACTATATAAAGTCCTGTGAAAATGTAAATACACCTTCACTGCTTCCACGGGAAGCACCTAACTGCAAGTAGCAGGTAGCTGCTACATACTAGCTGCTACTTGCTGCTAGTTGCACGTGTTGCTAACCAAATGCACTTGATTAACTGATCTTCAGCAAGTGTCAGCACCTCTATAAGAACAGATGCTTTGGCAATTTACTGGTCTGGAGCCTTCAGGTGTGTTTCAACACAATGCTGTTATCACAGTTGTGGAAAGTTCATGATAGCACAATTAGAAAGACTGAACAAGCATAGTGTGTTTGGAAGAGTACCAGAAGAAGGTGTCTTCTCTCTGAAAAGAAAAATGCAGAATGCTAAGGTTTGTAAAGTTGCATCTGAACAAACCATAAGACTCCTGGAACAATGTCCTTTGGACAGACCAGACCAAAGTGAAGATTTTGGGCCATAATACATAGCGTCACATCTGGCAAAAATCAGCACAAACACCTCATATTAACTGTCAAGCCTGATGGTTGGGGCGATGATAGGCTTAATTTACATCCAAAGGAATTTGGGACCTGGCAATCATTGAGTTGACCATGAATGTTTCTGTATACCAAAGTACTTTATAGTCAAATGTGAGGTCATCCATCCAAGAGCTAAAGTCAAAACCGGGTCATGAAACAGGATAATGATACCAAGCACAACACCAAAAATAAAAAAATAAAAATCAAGGAGTTACCATGACCCAGTCAAAGTTCAGACCTCAACCCCACTGAAATACTGTGGCAAGACTTTAAGACATGACTTCCTGCACAACTTCAATAAACTAAAGTGACATTGTAAAGAAGAGTGGACCAAAAGTCAACTCCAACAATATGGGAGACTAATACAGTCCAAGAGAAAATTGACTACTTCAAGTTATTGGTGATGGGTAAGCTGGTTTTAAAGGCTGAAGTCACTAAATTGTTGCATGTACTAAATTTTTCCAGGACTGCTGTTCTGTAAAAAAAGACTTTTTTAAAATCTCATATCTGCCGAATAAACCGAAGATATATATCTTTTGGGAGAAATCTCAGAGGACTCACCAGGCACCAGCAGAGTAAAGATTCGAACCCAGAACCTATGTGCAGTCAATATACAGGCAAGACAGAGAACAAAACTTTAATTTAAATGAACTAAGAAACCTTAAAACCTATGGGTAAGATAAAAACCCCCATATCTGGTAACTTTTAAACTCTAAGAAGTATAAATATGTACTGCTTGGTGACATATGTGTGCCTTTTTGGCCCTTTAGAACATACACGTGGTAACCTTGAGGTGTAACAATTAGCCTTTGGGGATACACTCATAGTGACTGTACCTTTAAGTTCATAACTGGAATTTCAGCGTACCCCTCTTCCTCAGAGTGTGGAGATTTTCCTTCAGGTCCAGCTGCACCGTGCTCATCCCACACTTATTTTCCATCTCTAGTGAAAATTTATTTTGAAGTGCTTTAAACCCATCAAAGGTTCTCTGGAAAATGTCTTAACTGTTTGAAAGGAGACACCTATACTATAATTAAAAACAGGAAGAAAAAAAAAAGAAGAGACATTAAGGAATCCATGGAATGCCTTTTCAGTAAAGAAAATATGTAAAGAAAACAACACTATTTCTTATGGGAAGAGACACTCTTTCAGGATCTGTTTGGATAGCCTGGACTTGTGACATTGAAAAGATATGGCACACGTTGATATTACCGAGTGCAACCAGAGAGTGCAGGTCCCTGAACTCTCTGGTTGCACTAGGCCCCCCTTTAAAAAAAAAAAAAGCTGTCAGTATATATCAAACTAGCTTTTCCTCATAAAAACATAATGCTTTTAGATTCCCCCTCTGCTGTTCTTACATTTAAAAATATCCATAACGCAGCTGTGGCTTAGCTGGTATGTGTTTGCTCGAGTTGAAGGTCATTACCCTGTACGAGTTTCCATCACATCCCCATAGGCATGGACATTTCTTAGCATCAAGCAGCTGAATAAGTGTTCATCAAGAATAAAACATAATTTCTTGAAGAAAAAAAAACAAAAAACGACTTATCTATGTGATGACCAACAAATTGTTGCTTACGGTACTTGTATTGTTCGGTTAAGTTTTTTTTTGGACACACAGGGCAGCAGAAACGAGTGTGAAGTACAAATGGCACAAAAATCTCTTTTCCAGTTGTTGGTTGATTTTTTTTTTTAATTTACACATCCAGTAGATTGATAACAATTTTGTCTGTAGCCATTTATACTCACGTTTCTAACTTTTTTCTGAATGTAAATTGTTATTTGCTCTTGTTTAGCTCTGCTTTGTGCTTCACCAACCCCTCTCCAGGGAATAACTGGCTCTTCAGTTGCTTAATGGTGCACATTGTTCACCAACTATTTCCAGACTGTGCCTGTCTGCTGTTTGGTGCAGCGTTTGAGAACTGCTACCATTTTACACTTTAGCAAAATTTATATAACTCATAGATGACTCATTAAACTCATTAAATGATAAAAATTGCAAGAACAGACCCAAGGTTTAAAAATCCTGAACTTTAATTGATAATCTGATCACCAACGCCGATTGATGAGTTCTTCTCCTGAGCGAGAGAATCGGCGTGTGTAGAATGGCAAAAAAAAAAAAATAAAAAAATGAAAATAGCTCGTAAATGAAACGGCTCACAGTGAGGTGAAGAGTGCATCAGGAGATTATAAAGGTCGTGCTGTGTTGTGATATCCCCCAACAGTCAGCTGGAAGGACTCATCGTATAAAGTCTAAGAAGAGAAATGCTTTCCTTAGTAGACAGACATCGTTCCCAACGTTGGATGGGAAAAATTATTGGCTCACATACTTTTTTGTTTTTGTAGCTACTTTAAAACCTCAGCTTCCAGGATCCTTCACGATGCGAGTACACTGAGCTTGTCCTCACTCGCTAATGTGGAATTTCTGCTTTTTGTTATCTACAACTGCTCCAAGAAACTGGAAAATATCAATCATAAGTTCTAGTTTGCTTACACGCTGAAACGCAACATGAACAGCAGAAACGTTTGCTTAAGGCATTGTGATAATCTCAGAGTCTTTCAGGGGGACGTGCCAAGAAGGAAAAAGAACACGAATCTAAATAAACTTTGCATGGAAGTTTGTAAATAAGTCCCAAAATAAGGCCTAACAGATAGCTCTCTTGACACTGACCATGGCCAAACCTCTGTGAGGAGGGAGATATTTTGATCCTGAGAATCGTTGTGTACCATGAGATTCTCTGGTGGCAAAGAGAAACAGGGACTTTCTGTAGATGATCGAAAAATAGGTCTGGACCCATTCAAAGCCACTGAGAACCCGATGGAGTATCGGCGTTCGCTCAATTCCAAATTGTGAGACATGCACTTAAGCCTCCAAGTCCAGCTCCCACTGGAAACTAATTTCAGGTGCTTTTACTCGCCAGTGATAAAAAAAAGATATCAAAACTACTTCTGTTTACTGTCATTCATCACTTTGGTGATTTATGGCTCATCCCAGGAGTGAGGTCTGAAGGAAAATACTTGGGGCTCCACAAAATTTCTCTTTATCCTCGATTCATGAAAGGGTCTAACATTAATATCTGCTCATAGAAATTAACGTGCTTTCCCTGTGAGGATATTATCAGTTATGTAGCCCAATAAAAACAAATCTCAGCCGAGTTTTTGGATGTCATGAAACTGTGTGAGCGCAAATGCTTGGAGCATATAAATATTTAGGAAAATCTCAGATTCTTCCATGTTGGGAACACATGGTTGCAGTTACGCTGGGAGAGCTACTAAACATGCACAATGACAAATATGTTTGTATATGTATGTTTTATTTATTTTAGCTTGAGTGCATCTACTGCATGTGTGTGGCATGTGCATGTCTACAGGACGTGTGGGTACGACTGGACACTGTGTCTCCAGGAAGTTGTTGCGTCCAGCTGAGAAATATTCCAGACCTGCCGCCGGCAGAAAAGCACAGTTTTTCAAATTGAGTATTTCTGGACGTATTAAACAAACTAGATATGATGTGAGTTTTAGAGATGCTGCTCGATTGATTTTGTTACCTTTGGACAGAGCTGTTTTTGGACGTACCTTCGTATTTACTGCAAGACTGTAAGATAGGAATTTTACTGCTGGAAAATGTATTTTTTTTAAAATGTAAATATCTTTTAATGAACGGATGTTAAATCAGCATGCTGTTCTAATTTAGTTTGCTCAAATTTAACACAACAAAAGTCTAATTATACTTAATAATTTCTCAGCTAACTCTATTTTAATGCAGATTTTATTTTATTTTCAGAAGATATTCTGAGATGAGATATTCTGATTGTCCCTCAATCCTTAGAAGTATCTTATATCAGGAACACTGGCTAAAAACATGTCTATTTAAAGCCCCATTGAGCCTTTGCTGTAGAAAAAAAGCATACAATGCCATTTACTTCACCAGAACCTAATAAAGAATACAGTCAAGCTTTCAGATACGGTCTCATTTTATTTCATCCTCCTTTGTCATCCTGTCCTCTTTTAAGTCACACCTTTGTGGTAAATACTTTTTATACTTCGTTTTTTATTGGAATGAAAATGTGCCATTCAATTTTCACTCAGGTAATGGATCAATGGCCTGCATGATACTAATTTCAAGGAACATTGGTTCTTTTGGTGAGCTGCAGTGTAAAAGCTCAGTAAGTTGGGATTCATTTTCACTGACAGCGTGTTAGCGATGACTTTTTGAGCAATAAAAGGATTAATCACATGTTGCTATTACTTGCCTTTAAGTTTGATGAAATATATTTTGGAGAGATGGGGAAATTGTTTAACGCATCCTGACATTAAACTGACAAAGATGAATATATTAAATGCTCTAAAGACACAGGTAATCAGGGGCTGTGTGATAGGTCAGACAGAAGGCTCCGAGCTGAAACCACCGTGATGAGCAACAGGCCGACCCACCCGCTTTGACAACACTGTTTTCTATTTGATCTGAGCTTCTGACATCTGAAATGAATGAAAACAACTCACATGATATAAGTGTGCACTCATTGTGAACTGTGTACACCTTCCTATTACCAGGTTGGACCGCCTTTTGCCTTCAGAACGGCCTTAATTCCTGATGGCATTGATTCTACGAGTTGCTGGAAACATTCCTCAGAGATGTTGGTTCATACTGATATGACAGTTGCTGCAGATTTGTTGGCTGCACATCCATATGAATCTCTCGTTTCAACACATCCTAAATCTGCTCCATTCAGCTAAGATCTAGTGAATGTTCAGAAAACCAGTCTGGTGAATTTTGTTTCTTGACATGGCATGCTATCATTGAGCCACTAGAAGATGGATGGACATAGTCAGCAACCATTGCTTGAGTATAATGTGACATTTAAATCATGGCCAATTAGTATTTACAAGGATCCCCACATTACTACAGCACGGGTAGCCTGAACCATTGATGCAAAGCAGGATGGATCCATGCTTTCATGGTTGTTTATGTCAAAATCTGACCCTACATCCAAATATCAAGGCAGAAATCGAGATTCATCAGACCAGGCAAAAATCTTTCCAATCTTCTGTTGTCCAGTTTTGGTGAGAAGTGAAAATTGTAGCCTCAGTTTTCTGTTGTGAGCCAACAGAAATGGCACCCAGTGTAGTCTCCTGCTGCTGTAGCCCATCTGCTTCAAGGTTTGATATGTTGTGTGTTTGAGGTTGCTCTTCTGCAGTCTAGCCATTCAGATAACTGGAGCTCCCTATTTGCCTAAAAATGGCTAAATGATTTGAATTGCTAACATGTGATTGGCTGATTAGATATTTGAATTAACAAGCAGCTGGGCAGATACTTAATAAAGTGGCCAGTGAGTGTATCTTAACTATTTCTTCATGTCCTTGCTATTGCAAGCTAAAACACAACCCCTTGATAATTTATTTTTCTTTCTAGTCAAAAGGCTGTGACACTCGAATCAAGCAGAGCCATCACACATTGTATTAGTAACACCTGTTCTTTTCCTACCATGGCCAGTCAAATGTCTGCTGTGAGAAAGGCCTACACTAACAGTGCAACTTCACATTAGACTCACTTGAATGTTTTATCAGATAATAAAGACCGCCTACTTTCAAGGACTTCTGCTGTTATTTGCCTCCACAGACACACACAAACAGACTCATAAACAGGGACGTTGTACATTGAAAATGAGTAAATGATTAAAGAAACAAAATGAAGGTGTCCAAAGACATTCCTGAATGGTTTCATGATTATGACCAGGAGCCAAACTAATTGAAAACCTGAGGGAGATTTTTACCGCTTCAAACTATTACACAAATGTCAAATGAGAGAACTTATTTAGAGACAATCCTGACCATCCCTGCAACAAAGTACAGATACTCTGATATTGTTATATTGTTGACCAACACCTTTCCACTGCAAGCTCGTCTTCAGTGCAATCTGATAACTATCTAAACTAATTATAAAAGCCCTGGATTACACACAGTTGGGAGTATTTATTCCATATCACTGACTATCATTAGTGAGTGATTTTAAAGATCTCTAAAAGAGACAAGCCTTGTAAATATATTCAAAATATATAAACGTTTGTTCATATCTAATCTGGCACTCTGCAATTGGTCAACATTAGTAGGAGGGAGCAAACTTAATTACCATGCTCAAAATCTACAGGGATCTCCTATTCTAGACCAAAGTGTAGTAATGTAATGGTTGTAATTTTAGTGTCAGTGTGAGCCAGCGGTAATTGCTTGCAGACCACAGTCCCCGTGGTTGAGTGAACTCAGCAGACCCATGGCAGCTGCTGCACTGCGGCTCGTTGTGTTTGGTTTTTTCCCCTTTCTCTGCTTGTCTCAGTTAAGTCTGATAAATGTTTACCGACTCGGTTGCAATGAGCCATGTTTTTGGCCTTGACAATTCAGGGGTGGATCACATCATTCTGAAATTTTTAAGACAATCTTAACTTTTCTATGATTTATTTCGTGTGATCCACAACAAGAAGTGCCTTTACAGATATATTTTATAGCACCCTTTCAACCTCACTGACTACTGCTGAAAAATACAACCTCGAGGGATATAGCAGTTTGGATTCCCTCAGGACCAAGAGACACTGGAACAGCATCCGGCCTCAAAAACTACGGAAATTCTTATGCTGCTAAAACATCTGTGTATATGACATGAATTTGATATTTTAACAGCTTGAAGAGCTCGGTGTGACTGTTGATCCCGTTTGTTCAGATTGTGTTCCTTAATGCGTAAAAGTGCATGCACATGCACAACAATGTGATCTCTACTTATCTACTTATAGAAGGGGGCATTATTTGACCAGTAAAAGGTGCTCTTTGGCTTTCTGTGCATACAAAAACATTACATTAAGAGAAATTATTGTGTCTTTGATGCTCCAGGTTAGTCTTTAATGCCACAAATATATTTTTGTCTTAACAAGAAGGTCACTGTGGAGCACGTGGTTGTTAACAGCTACACAAGGGCAAAGGGTTTTGGGCACAAGTGGGCTGTGAGGATCTAAAGTTTGATTTCACCTGCAGAGTTTGAATACCCAGAGGGACAGAAACCACATTATCTGGGTATGTGTTTACATCTTTAACAGTGGTCCATGGCCCAAGGGCATTTGACCACTTGCCCTAAAGGGTAGACCAAGCATGTACATGGACAGTCTGGTATGCATAAGGCCATATAAACAGCTTCTGTTCTCATTTGTGGCTTCCTGTCTGTCCCTGTCTTCCGCCGGAGTCCAAGCAAGAGGCCGCAGTGAGCAGCTTCCCATGTGAAAACTTTACTGGGTCTGCCAAAAGGGCCATGGCTTTGCTCGACCATCCAGTGCTCACAGTTTGCCACATACTTGTGGACTAGAAGGCCACAAGTCTGTGCCTTCAATAGTGGTTATAAACATTTGGATTAGTGACTATTTAATATGCAGACGAGACACAAATTCCCTGCTTGTGTTTCTTTGGAGGGAATTATGGATACCAGTGGACTCTAGTCTTTGGACCCGCTTGTAATGGGTAATGTGTTAACAAGTTGAAGTACATTTGTGAGATTTCTCTCATTAATAAAACACCAGCCTTTTTCACTCACAGAAAGCACTGCAGTCGTGAACCTTTCCAGAAAATTCCTCTGAGGAGCAGGTGAGAACACAAATATCCCAACTCATTGAGTGGACATTAAGCAGTCTTTATGTTGCCAGTCCCTCAGGAACAAGTCTGTGTGATGTACAATTGATCCCATGTAAGAATAGTACAGGAAACTGTCCAGAGAATTCACAGTAACCAAGTGGGCGTCATGAGTCCTGCTGTCTGCACGGTCTGCTTCAGCAGGGAGAACACATCTGATGCATGATCTCCTGCTGTGTGCAACATGTGACAAAGGGCAACTGGGGACAGAGCTAAGCTCTAATTCTCCTGAGGCTGCACACCAGTGCCCAGGCTCTCGCTCAGAGTAAGCAAGTCTAGCAAAAAATGCTGAATGAACAAAACTTATCTTAACCTTTTAGTGAAGAATGATTAGAAATTTATAATGACTTATTTGAAAATCGAAGTGTTGTTCACTCGTCTTTATTTCATTATCACTTATGACTGAGAAACTAGCAGAACAGCAGGAATTTTAGGTCCTACACAATTTTCCCTTTCTTGTACTTTGGTGGCATAAACGAATTAGGGCATTCACAGCTGACCATCTCTGACTCCTGCGTGGAAGTGCCCTTAAAGCATGAACATTAGCTGTGTGAAATCAGGACAGAGTGCAGCAGGAGGCTTTTTTGTCTTCTTTCCTGTGCTCTCCTCGTTTAGTCCAACAATGCAAGGTCACTCAAGGCCCTGAATGGACACAGGGGGTGATTAATGTGGACCTTAAAACCACAGTCACATTCAGCCTGTGTAAACAGTCCGAGCATAGAGAATGCAGCACTGACCCATCACATCCATGTTGCAGCAGTCAGGAAGGAAAGCATACATAATGCCATTTATCACTAATTTCTTCCACATTCTGTATACAACATTACTGTGTTACAGTTTAACTAATGGAAAGGAGAGTCAAGTGCTTTGTGAGTTTCTCATTGAAACTGGCTTTGGGTCAGAGGAAACATGATTCAGTGATAACTGTTTTGATTCAAAGCAGGATGGTATGCATGTAATGGCTTCTGCTGTTCAATTCAAAAGACACTTAAAATAATATGGTACATGCTCAAATCTCTCATATATAGAAAAAACATTTTCTCACAGTTTATTGCTCACAGGAGACTACAAAAACCTCCATAAAGATGAGATGGAATTCACAACAAAACCCACTGTTCAGTAAAGTCTCAAATAGTAACTTGTTTGCATGGCTTTTGTATTTAAAGCTCCTGCTGCTTTTATTTTAACTATGACTTATTGAGAGTGATGGCGAGCATATTTCACATCAGTGTTGCATCTTGTCTTTCAAAGTCATTAAGCTTTTATAAATGCATGAAAAAGCCTTTCTATTTTATTTTGATTTAAAACTGAAATCTGCTTGTTAGTTTCCCTGCAGCACAGTCTGATTGTTTTTAGCTACAGCCCACTACACCTGAAGTCAGAAATAAACTTAAGCTGGTGCGGTCTGCCATGAAGGTGATGGGAAAGACTGCAGACCTCTCCCCCAAGACCATTTAAGAGCAGTCTGTAATCAGAAGATTTAAAGCACCAAAATGCAGCATGAATTGGTTTAAAAAAAAAAAAAGAAGCAGTTTTTTAAAAGTCGTCATTTGTACTAACATCAATCAAGATTTTAAATAGCAGCTTTAAAAGCCACCTGCAATATGAATGCTGTGGAGTGTTTTTTGATACTAAGATGACTGGTTTATTTGTGATTATAGACAGAAAAAATAGATGAAAAAAAAGTCGTCCCTCTCTTTTAATGTCTGTCAAATCTGTTAAGGCAGCGTCTGTGATGGCACGTGAGTTCACAACAAATTTCCCTAAGGGGACAGTAAAATATATCGAATAGCACTCCTGTAGGATGCATTATTTGAATTAATTGAGCAAATATATTCTTTTGGCAATATAGCTATAAAATATGCAACCAAGGACTGAAGCTGAATAAAGTCCTCGTAGCTAGTAAGCACACATTTACCAAGTTAAACAACCTGTTTTTGTTATAAAGGTGTCAGCTATGGATTAACTGTCAAGCTGAAAGTGTGGCTGTCAGGGTAGGACCCAAACGCAGGACTCCAAAAGCACAAGGTAAAACTCGGCTTTAAAAACTAAACAGCTTTCTTTCTGAACTCTCACAGAACACAAGAAAAAGGAAGAACAAAAAGAAAAAACAAACCTATAGAAAAGGAGCACATAATTGATAACTCCAAAAGGATAGTTCCTTTAAGCTAGGGTTTAAGCTAGGGAAATAAACAAGGTCCAAAAATGTTAAGAAATAAGTGTCAAATATCAATATAAGCAAAATAAAAAAAAATCCTAAACATTATTTGTAATTAAAAGGAAATTGATTTAACACTCAAACATCAACTAAAGGAATGTCCTCAGTATTTGAAGAGAGATGACTGATCACCAGATAAGGAGCAGGTGAGTTGATTACTGCAGGTGTGCCAGGCCAGAAGGGTGGGGACCAATAGGATCCCTCCCCTGAAATGTTAGGTGTGGTTAGAGAGAGCGAGAGAGAGAGAGAGGGAGAGAGAGCTTATTACTTATGTCAACTGTGGAAACCGAGGTGATTGGTCACATAAGATGGTAAGCAGGTATTCAGGAAGTGACAAAAGCCCTCTTGTCATTTAGAGAGGCTTTTGACCTTGTTTGGGTCACCCCAATCATGGACTGCCCCCCTAAAAGTCAGTCATCAACCTTCTGTCTTTAAAGCCAGTGATAATGGCACCCCTACAGAAAGTTAAGTCTTTTCATAATCATTGCCTGTTTTGATGATGCCATGTTCTGCTGAGCTTTTATGGTGTCTGAAATGTCACTGTGGTAAGTTGCAAGCCTCCAGGATATTGCAGTTTAGAGCTGGTGTGATCATTTGTGTTCCTAACAGGCTGGTTTAATTTTTGGTTTTGGTTTGTACTTGTAAAATTTGAATTGTCATTATCTCCTTGTGTGTGATCATAAGCCTTCTATCGTATTACGTTTTTACGTTTAACAACTTTTCAAATGTATGCAATAGGTTGCAACAGGGAGCTGGCAAGTAATGTGCTCTGTCTGTTTTTTTAAGGAATCAGAGCAGCCACTATTTTTTTATGCAGTTGTTTTATTTTATCTTTTAAATGTAATTAATTAATGTTAAAATGAAGGGTTTGCTCTCTGGGCTTTATGCCCAAATAGATTGGCATGTGAGGTTTATGTTCAAGACAGGCTGATCTGAGTACTTCAGAAAACAGAAAATATCCAGTGAGCCGCCGTTCTCTGTTGAGGGCAAAGAAGAACGGCCCAACTGTTGCTGCTGCTGATGTCCATCTCTTTTTGACCATAGTGTACCCATTTTCTGATGGCTATTTCCAACAGGATAAGAGTAACAGATTATCATCATGGATGTACTGCCAACAAATCTGCAGCAACTATGTGATGCCATCTTGTCCATGTGGACATGATGGCGCCTTGTTGAATGCTATAAAGAATTAAGGTAGTTCTGAAGGCAAAGGGGGGTCCAGTACCATACAATATAGTACCCAACATATTGAGTGGATTGAGTGTTCTGCATACTAACCATCTTAATTTGATTAGACTGATTAGTTAATTATGTGTCTTTTTTGACATTGTATGCACACAATTAAAACCCATGTCTGGGTGCTTAATTCTAACTTCTAATCTCTTTGCAGATTAGTTTTAGCTTAACTGAACATATCTGTTAATGGATCAAAAACAGTGAGTCACAAATTCACTGCCTTTATCTAACTGATCAATAGTTTCTCTTCACCTTGCTGCTAGTTCAGGTTTTGCAATTTTATTGCAGATTTATTTTGTCTGTGATATTTTTCTATCACTTTTTATACAATAGAGGTGAGTGTCTCTGAATGTCACTGTTGAATCCTTCTCTCACTTACAGAAAATAACCAACAGTTTCAGAGGGAATAAATCCTTTATAGGAAGCATATCTGTTAAAAACAAGGTCTGGGGATTATGGACCTATATCTTATGTGTTTCAGACACTGTTGAGTCAGCAGACATGATCCTTGGCTGGAGCCTTTTGCCTTTAATCTGGTTCCCAGGTGCCAGAGAACACCTCATCATTGCTTGTAATAGGAAGAATTACTTTCATGGATTTAGTCAATCACTACAGTGAGTCTGTTGCAGTTGACTGGATGAAACGGAGCTGAAGTTGTTGTGAAAGATGCCTTCCTATCAGTAGGTTACCAAATAAAGACATTCACATAGCACAGATCATAAGACATTCAGTATTTACTTTTTATGTCATGTTTACTGAAGTAGGTCTAGCTGAACACTTAAGCTCATTAGCAGTCATTAATTATATTTCTCCTTGCTCTCTTTTGTTAACAATTATGGCTCAGTCTGGTTTGTTAACAGCGAAAACAAATTCGTTGTGCACTGCCATTTTTTTTATTATTATTTCTCTTTTCGTTGTCAGGAAGTTGGTGCCTCAGTTGTGTACATTCCTCATTGACAATAAAGACCACAAACAATGTGATCTATTTATTTTTTCCGATTGTAACACTGCCATGCATTTTTTTTGTTACGGAATTTGTAATCCTTAAAATGAGTACAACAATCACACGGTTAAAAACGGAAGCTTGCTCATCCTTCGCCTGCATATTCTTGTGTTGTGGTTGTCATGTTACAGAAGGGGATGATGACTATGTACGTGCATGTGTAACATGTACCGCCCCCCAGAGAGGTTTATATTTGGAGTTTATCTCCCCAAATATACTGAAGAATGTGCCTCCGGATTTTGGCAATCTGTGAACAGGATTTTTTCCACAGCTGTCTCAGCTAATTTGTCTCTTCAGTCTTGTAAGGCGGCCACAATCCACAGAAACCCCTTTATGTAAACACACACTGGCATGGAGGATATCTTTTATTTTGAAAGGATATGAAGGATTTTATAGGAATATATAAATGTTAAAAAGTGTTTTTTTAATTTTTTATTTAGCTAAGTGTATATGAGATACAGATAAATAATTTGATAAAATGGTCCCAAGTGGTCCACTTTTCATAGGATTTTTTTATAGATGAGTTTAAGGAGTTTAAAGATGAGTAGGTGTGGAAGCTTAGTATAATATAGTATAATTTCTTTCACAGCAGCCCAAGACTCGCTGAGTCAAGACAATCTCCATCCATTCAAAACAAGCATATGATTTAAAGTTTTTTTTAAAAAAAAGTCTAAACCTAGGACTAAATTCCTTCCCTTTTCAATGTGAGGTGCAAATTTGGACCATAGTTGGCAAGAACACTGTTGAATGATTTATGGCCATAAATAAATTTTTTTTCTAATGATTTATGTCCTAATATTTTCCTCTATACACTTCCTCTTTAAAAAAAATGGAATATTAAAATCCATGATCTCAAAATCTGAACAATAATTTACAAATGTGAGTTCAATAATAGGTGTATTAGTATTCCCTTAGGTAATATCTGTTTAATTACACACAGGTGCAAAAACTCCCAGAATGTCAAATAATGAGGCATGTGTGTAAGTTAATCTTATAAATCAAAAGCTCAGTATACTTTCCCTCTGATACACAGTTTGATTATATTCTCACATCGAATGAGTTTTTATTCCCATTCATTCAAGTGTCTGTGTCTAATAATGTCAGATCAACTTCAAATAAAATTTCAGTAATGCCGGCAAACAGCAGCTAACAGAGGATAAAAGTGGCAAAAACACCAGCACTTACTAACAGAAAATTTTAGGATATCCTCAACAACTCACCGCGGTATTGCTGTCATTAGACAGATGTGAGCTTCACTGACTCAATAATTTTATCAGGCTCCTGTCATACATTTTTAGCTTCTTTAGAGTAAATAAATGTGGACACCAGCTGAGGTAAACAGTGGACTGGTAACCTGCACTCACAACAGATGAACAGCGCCCAAAGATGTTCAGCCTATACTGGCCATCCAAGCTGGAATCTTTAAATCTAGGTTATTGATAGATGACAAACTGAGGTGTTGCATCAAGCTAAGATGAGATAAATAAGGATTGTTTTGAACTGTAAATCATGCAAAGCTACTTCAGCAGAGTAAGGAGTGAAAAACTGCTTCTTGAGGCGACTGTTGTTGTAATTTGGTGCTATATAAATAAAATTGAATCGAATTGAAAAAAGAGACACTGGGAAATTGCTTTGTTACAGCAGCTAAAAATGAAGTTGAACAGAACAGAAATAACTAATAGACTAAATAAGTACACTGGTATTAATATAACTCAATAAAATATGTCCAGTTAAACATTCTCTTGTGTATGAATAACACTTGGGAACATTCTGTTCTCTCTTGAATCCATCTCGTCTTTCATCAATAACTTCCTCCAAAACCACCAATCCAATGAGGCATTTTAAAGACATCTTTCTGGCTTGTGGTTTCTGCTTCACTGCCTTCATGTTTTGTGGAGGTATGACTTATCTCTTTGCCTATTTTTAGGACTTTTAGTGAAAGATTAATATAAATGTATATTGGTGATTAAGAGTCTTCTTGTTTGTCAAAACTATTACACCATATTGGTCAGAGTAGTTTCTGCAGTTTGTTATGTAGTCTATGTTTTTGCTGGCACATCTTTTATACCGTTCGCAACCCTGTGTGTATTTTTTCCTTAAATTTCATTTCATTTACTGACACTAGAGAAAGTCACCCCAGGAGAAATCTCCTAACTGTTTGCTGTAGGATACACAAGTGATTCATTCGTTTGCTATGAGTGTTGTAACTGAGTGTTTCCAGCTGTTGGTATAAGGTTGCATCCCCAGACACTCTTTAACGCAACAGTCAGTGGCTTCAGGCCACTTACTGGTTGGTTTCTTTATCTTATTTAATTGGAAGAAGTGCTTCTCGAAGGCATTAGTTTGCTATATTAACCCTTATGCCCTCCTCTTTTTTAAAAAACTTTTTGATTTGGTGATTATTGTGGCTGTGTTATAGCTTTTGGCTTTTGCAGGAAATCTTCTTTTCAGTCAAATTTTTGAAATCCAGTGTCTTTTACTCCTACATGTCATCCGTACTCTGTTAATGCATTTTGCACCCTTTCCACACCTTCATGTACAAAAATGTACATGCACAAAATCTGCCAAAAAATCATCTTTTTCCCCATAAATCACTTAAACAACTTGAGCCCCCTTTGAAATGATGAAATTAAATTATTTTCAAGATTTTAATCCTTTAAATGCCATTTGAATTTAAATATTTAATTTATTAAGTATTTATTGAAAAAAACATATATTTTCATATAATAAATAGTCATGTCTGGAGTCTGGACATGTCAAAGATCAGCAACAAAACTGATTTGATACCATTTTTTGTGTAGTGCCAGATACTTCCTCTCGACACCTTAGTGGACAAAACTGCCCCATTCACGTTCAATGAAATCGCTTTTTTTTTTTTTTAAATCTTTCTGCCATTGTAACATAAAACCATGCATTATTTAATGTCAGCATTTCGCTTTGAAGAAAAGTAGTGATATTATATAGTGATAATAGTAGTGACATTTTTACTGCATTCCACTAGGTTCAAACATCTCACAGGCTAGTGCATGAAATTCGTGTACTTTTGTCAGTTATATTCTGGAGCTGTGTGACCACCAAAGAGCCCCAAGAGTGATTTGTGTGGATGTATGTGTGAAACAATTTTCAAATCAACATCTGGTTCATTCAGTGGAAACATTTATTATGCAAACTGCAACACCACTGATAACTTCAACAACAAAAGATAAATGCAACAAAACGTACAAAATATGAACAAATTTTAAAACTAAAATATCCATGCTTTGAATATGTGATGAATGAGTTTGTTTGAGATAAAAAGATAAATACATTGAGAGAGGATGTGTGTGTAGGTGTGTGTGTGTGTGTGTCCATCTAAAAGAGTGTGTAAACATGCACTAATCGTTTTGGGGGTGAAAAAGGTCATCTTAGATGGATGTGTTTGATGTGTCTTTGAAGACATGCTTCAGCCAAAACATGGCCTTCTGCTTTTGCCGTATTAAAAAAAACCAAACTGTTGTTAGTGTATTTATGCACCTGGCTGCTTTCACAGCCAGGGATAAGCATGCATCTCTGCTGAAGGGTCATTTCATTCATGATCGGAGAAGGAGAAAGACCTGGAACAACAGTGGTAGAGTTACAGATCTCTGCTCCTGCCCTCACAGAGAACACCGATGCTGTCCTCTGCTGCCATCAGCTTGGCCAGAAGGAGAGAAGTGTGCTGGTTCTGCACAGGCCTAAAAAAAGGTCTTTATCCACCTGCATCTGGTGTAACAGGTGCATTTGTAGCGAGCACCGGGTCACATACTGCAGGACCTGCTGACATGCTGCTGGAAATGAGCTAAACACACACACGTGAACTCCCCCACCCAAATACACACACCCTCATAAGTTAATAATTTCAGCCAGCTATGGCATAAATCTTACATTGGGTGGTGGTCTAATACATTTTTTAAAGACTGTATATCTACTTAGATGAGGTAGAATAAGGGGCTAATAGTTCATGTTTTTACAGGAATGAAGAACCCATTAAACTGTAAATAATTTTAAGTAGTGTGTAATGTCCGGGTAATTTAGTGGAAAAACAAATTTCCCTGTCTTACACTGTAAGTATGCTGTACTTTTATGGCCATATGTGGTTTTGGCTAGAAAGCACTAAAAGAAAGCCATTAGCTATATTAACTAAACTGTACAAATAAAAATTATAAATAAAAGTATTAATAGCAAATAAGAACAGTTAATAATGTCAATAATTTTGTTAATTTTGTTAAAAGATTGCATATAAATCAAAAAAACAAAAATTCAGTTGGAGTATTCATATCAATTATTTATTCGGGTTTTTTTTTTTTTTAATTAAATTTTTTCTGGTGTACGGTTGGACAGTGCTTATGAAAGAGAGGCTATTTAAATAGTTCGGTTTAATTCTGAATAATGACTCTATGTTCAGTAAATGAGTTGGTGTTTCTCTTTGCCCCGTTGGAAAGGGCACTGACATTAATTCATTTTCTTTGGCTGCACATCAGATGACAAACTATATGATACTTTTAGATAAAAGCTGCCTATAATAAGCAAATGTTCTGTATTGAATTTTGCTTTATAAGGAAACTAATTAAAATGACAGAGCATGTCTAAGTTGCCAGAGAAACTATCCCCGGCACCCAATATTGAAGGGAAAAAAAACCTCCCCAAAACATTTAAAGCAGTAACTCGGTGGGTTGAAGAGTCCTCTCAAAAAGGAGGAGGCAAGTTTTAATTTCTTTGGCTTGCTAGGCCTGTGGAGGCTTCCAAGAGCACCAGAGGCTAAGTTTAACTTGGCATGAAGGCAGTGAAACTTGTCAGATATAGACAATCCATATGATATACCATGTAAACCTAAAAACCCCCACAAAGTTGAAGTGACAGGGAAATTCTGCACACAAACCTTTACCATTTCTAAACAAAACGACAAGCTGTTGTTAGAAAATTAATTTTTCTCACCTGTCTGACCCTACAGAAAGCCAATGATGTGCAAGCTATTAATGGTAAACTTCACATAATTGAATTAAAAATAATTGAGTTACAAATGTCATTCTCTTAACACAACAGTTTTTCAGTATAAAAACACATTTAGCCTGTGTTGAAAGAATGCTATTTAAGAAACAGCCTGAGCTTTCTTAAGTAATTATTTAAGAAACATCGGTCTATTGGTATGTAGCTGCACTGTGCAGATTTGGAAAGTAAGCCTGTCGCTTTCAGCGTTTGAGTGACTCCATATGCACTTCAGTTTTGCTTTTCATCAGTGCAGCTCTCAATGTTTTGAACAAGGCAGAAGTGTTAGCAGCTGCTCATGAGAGCGGTTTCTCTACTGCGTCTTTTTTGACCAAAGACTGAAGGAGCAGGAGCCAAATCTGAAACTTTGACTTCAATAATTTTCACAGGAAATATTTTTCTGGTAGTGACTCCGAAAGCACCAAGTATGTGATTTTTAGTGAGTAACGTTTTAATCACACAGCAGCCTCAAGGTTTGTTTAGACACTGCAAACTTTACTTTGATGATTCCTTGACCATTAAGTCTCTTCCAGAGGAACAACTCATAGTTGTCTCAATCATCCATGTCCCACTATAATACAGCATGCTGTCAAAATCCATCAGCTTAACCTAAAGGACCTTTAGTGACCTAAAACTGACATTTGGATATTTTATCTTATCAGTGACCAAATACTTGCTGCACATTGGCATGTTAATGTACAGGATTCCACATTTTTCTCATTCTTCCTGCTGATACCTCACTTTGCTATCCACTGCTGTCTCACGAAAGGCTAAGATTTAAGGGTCATTCTTACTCAGATGGGTTTTGAAAAGGAGATCCTGTAAGCAAACACGACAAAGTATGTTTTGGAAAGTAAATTAAAGATAAAGGTTCATATGCAAATAATCTGAATCTATATTGTAAGAGCTGCTTAGGCTACATGCTAGCGTATGCCTAGCTTATCCCTAGCATGTAGCGCATCTTTCAATAATTGTAACTATAGTTTTTTAAAGATACGGAAAGTGGCTACATTATTTAATTTGCTTGGTAGCAATTGCGATCGTGATCATGCTATAATACACTGTAGATGTATGGTGTTTTCTCATAACTCAATAGCCATTTGGCTAATTTTCTAATGTAACCATATGTTTTTTTGTCAACTGTATAGCGCTGTCAGTTCATTTATCTTTCCTCCAGCAACCTCTTTCTTTTCAGGGACGCATTTATGCTTTTATTTTGAGCAAGTACAAGACAAGTAGAGCCCCTCAACTCAATTTAGCATCTTGGCACTGCTGAGTAGTACTTGCATGATCGACTTCAGTGTGCTCTGTGTAGAGTTTTTCCCATAAGTATAAATCAACCTTTAGATCTTGGTATGAGTGTTTGGAGAGCAATCTATGGATGTTTGTCAGTGGTGGCTGATTTAATTGGTGGGTGGGGTAATAAAACATCGACTGCATTTTGTTGAAATTTAGGCATCAAAACTGCAGTTATTGCCATTATTCATGCTGTTATCTTAAATGCTTGAACGTACTGTTACAACCCTATCCATTTACACAGTATGTACAAGGAAATGAGTCTTACATTCAGGCTGCACTTAGTAAATATGAAATATATCAGGCTAAAAAAATTTTAAAACATGGATTTTATAACATTTGTAAATGATGTGCAGAATTTCTTGAACAGCAAACAAATATTTGTTTTTGAAAATATCCCCTGAAAGGGTTGTTAAGAGCAAATCACAAGTGACCTGAGGCACCCAGTTGAGTTTGAAAAATATCTTTTACGGCTGAGGATATTCAGTATCTTTAAAACTGCAATAAATGATTTGGTTCGCTCCCTTTGGTTCTGCAGACATCATTGCAATCATTGATATTATTACCTTTTCAGCTGATATTGCAAACTCGTGAGCAAACATGCTTTCAACAATTTACACCATTATCATTAGGTCAAAGTTGTGCCTCTGGACACTTGATGAATGTAAAACTGTTATCCACTCTTCTTTTTATTTTCCTGCCTGCTCCAGGGAGAAATATCTGGTGACTAAGCTATTAAATCCTGCTGTATGTTCACCTGCTAGTTGCTGATTGTGTCTGAGCCGTGTGAGCGGGTAGTGCCTAGAAGGTTTTAAGAGCTCCCTGCTGTGGCTGAAAATGATGCTATGTGCACAGTGAGAATGAAGTGTAAAGTGCGAGAATAGACAGCTAAACAGCAAATGAAAACACACCAAAAAGTGCTGAAAACTGAGGAGAGCTGCAGAATCAGGTTTAAGATATCCCCTCCACACTATCACACTGTTTTCACATGTACGGTAACTTAACACCAGGTGGTAGAAGGCTGTGTGTAAAGTTGAGACTGTTTCTACACCCAGTATCACTGAAACAGGGCTAAAGATGGTCTCTGCTATGTTTTGTTTGACCTTGGTAACTCAATTTAGAAACAGTGATGTCAAATTTTCCTATAGTAAACCTTTAAAGCAGCAAAGTGAAAAATTAAGCCACTAGAGTTTAGAGAAGGTAAATATTTAATTGTGACTGGTTTGTTGGAGTGTGACATGAAGGATAGGGGCTCTGTAATCCCAGTAAAATTTACAGGTTTGTTCCACACTGATATGATGACATGCTCTGCATTGTGAAGATACAGTAAGTGCCAAACATGATGAAAGATTTCATCAAGGATGCGTTAAAAACCAAAACTTCATTGCATTGCAGAGCTGGTGTGTGTTTTCGTGTGTTATCATAAATCTCTGGCTCTCTTCCATGGTGTGTTTTTTGTCCTGTCTTCTGCTGCTCATCTCCAACCCATTCATGGCAGAGGGGCACCCCTCCTTAAGCCTGGTCCTGCACACAGTTCATTCTGTTAAAAGGTAGTTTTTCCTTCCTACTGTTGCCAAATAGCCTGCTCATAAGTCATATAAAGACATGGACAAAATTGTTGGTACCCTTCGGTCAATGAAAGAAAAACTCACATTGGTCACAGAAATAACTTTAATCTGACAAAAGTAATAATAAATAAAAATTCTATAAATCTTAACCAATGAAAGTCAGACATTGCTTTTCAACCATGCTTCAACTGAATTATTTATAAAATAAATGCATGAAACAGGCCTGGACAAAAATGATGGTACGCCTAGAAAAGAATGAAAATAGTGTAACCAAAGGGACATGTTAATCCAAGGTGTGTCCACTAATCAGCATCACAGGTGTCTACAATCTTGTAATCAGTCAGTGGGCCTATATATAGGACTCCAGGTAGTCACTGTGTTGTTTGGTAACATGGTGTGTAACACACTCAACATGGACTAGAGGAAGCAAAGGAAAGAGTTGTCTCAGGCGATTAGAAAGAAAATCATAGACAAGCATGTTAAAGGTAAGGGCTATAAGACCATCTCCAAGCAGCTAGATGTTCCTGTGACTATAGTTGCACATGTCATTCAGAAATTTAAGATCCATGGGATTGTAGCCAACCTCCCTGGATGTGGCCGCAGGAGGAAAATTGATGACAGATCAAAGAGACGGATAATCCAAATGGTAACAAAAGAGCCCAGAAAGACTTCTAAAGAGATCCAAGCTGAACTTCATGCTCAAGGAACATCAGTGTCAGATCGCACCATCCGTCATTGTTTGAGCCAAAGT
>VUQR01003194.1:4622-23285 GCA_015108515.1 Hemichromis elongatus
ATTTTTTAAAAAAGCCACAAAAAAAAAAAAAAAAAAAAAAAAAAAAAAAAGGTAGCTTAGGAAGCACAAGCTCCCATAATGTGGGAACTTCATGGGGGCACGGCAGGATTACTGTCATGAGCTCCGTGTGGCCCGTGTCAGATTCTTGAGATTGCTGCAATCACACAACCCACAAAACAACTGTCTTGTGTGCTGGAGATCATCCATCTGTGACAGAAAGCAAACAAGAACCTTTTAGGTGGGAGGCAGAAAAAAAAAATGAGAAAGGAAAAAGAGGTGACACGGTGAGCTAAGTCGAAGTGGCACTGAAACAGGGAAGGGTGGAGGAAAAGGAGAAGAGGAGAAACAGGAATGTTTTGGGCTAAAGGAGTGAGCAGAGAGAGAGAGGGAGAGGGAGAGGCTGATGGACTGAAGCAGAATCTGTTTTCATTTTAGGAAAGTATTATGACTGATGTGCATTTCCTGACTGCTAGCCTCAGCCTATTTGAGCGAGAAACTGAGAGTGAAAGAGTGAGACAGAGCACGAGAGAAAATTAAAGAGGGAGAATGTAATGGGAAAGAGAGGGAGAGAGAGAGAGGGAACAGTCATCTTTCTGTGGACTGGGCAGGTTCTTATAAGACTGAGTCCCAGCCTGAATATGAAACGCAAGGAGGAGACAGTTAAGAGCCTCACAACACAGGAAGCCTCTGTGTGTGTGTGTGTGTGGGTTTGCACTGGGCACACTGTAAACCATGCAGACTCTGGAGGCAAACTTCAAACACCCGTCATATTATACACACAGGCAGACAAACACACCCCGAGATGCTTTCACAAACACAAGCAGCAACAAAAAAAGAGAGGTGGTGGTTGTGGCGGTGGGGGGTGGGTTAAGAAGAATAAACACCCACATTCCCACACTCAAACATATGTATCGCCAAAGTGTGCGCGCACACTTAAGTCCTCCTCCCACTCTTGCGTGCGCGTACACACCATGCGCCTCATCGCCTTCATCTGGGGTGTGAATGTATCCTACATCCCAGGCTTGTGCAAACATATGTGGAATGGAGAGACCTTAATTAAAGGACTTCTCCTGTCCCCCTCGACAGAGGCACGTGGAGTGTAACACTGGTAATTAAGTGTCCTCAAGTAGAGGTCTAATGTGATCAACTAAAAGGTGCTCATTAGCCAAACTGTATTCCAATAGAGATCTTGCTTGTATAATGATGATGCTACTGTCTGGCGTGGACATAAAAATGCTAAGAGATGAGGCTGAGGGAGTACCATTAACAGCGGCGTCTTGATTTATGGCAGGTGAGCGCCCATGGCTTGTAAGAAGAAGCAGGTAATCAGGAGCGGTGCCTTTTTAATTTGAGCTGTTTGCGTCTCCTTGTTATTAATGGTAGAGAATATTGCAAGGTTGCTTAGGGATGAAAAAGAGCCGGTGATTGGATAGTGTGGACGTCGTGCTGAACTAAGAAAATGTTAAACTGGGCATCATTTGAAATGTGTATTGAAACTGTAAAAACAAACTAATTATTAGCAAATAATGTCACATATAAGTAGTAGTAGAGGTAGGAATTCACTCTCAATACGATAGATATTATTGGGATTTTTAGGATTTTGTGATAAGCAGAGTTTTATCATTTGTTTTTTAAACTGCAAATTATGTCCTCAGAGTTCAGCTTTGTCAGGATGTGTTTAACCAAAAAGATAGTAATGTCACTTCAGTTTTTTCTTGCTGCAAAATGAGATTAGATTGTCAAGCGTACCAGCGCTGTCACTGAAACCTGCTATAAATGTTGCCATAAGATGGATTCAGACTGATATCAGTGTGCAACTGAATGAAATAATAAGTTGGCAGTTACATTCAATCTGTTTCTGATAATAGAGCAATTAACTGTGATAACTTTAACTGTGATGTCAAAAATAACATTTCGGTTGCTGTCAGTGTAGAAATTCACTATGAACTATTACAATTGCAACACTCCCCGTTCTATAGGAACATAAACAGAATACAGTCGCATGTCAGCCAGTTGAGTCGAGTCCCGTTGAATTGTACTCATCGACAAAGACTCATTCAGACTGATGGCAACATGTTTGCGGTCTGTATTTTTAAACTACTTGCAACTATTTGCTAACCTTCGACAATCTCTCTGAGAGCGGTTGCAATCATTCAAAGTCAGACTGCAAGTGTTTGCAGAAAGGTTGCCTCCTGCCAGATGACATGTGCCAATCGCCTGATGATCAAAAGTGATTGCGAGTGATTGTGCTGGTGTTGGATGTTTTTTCGCTTTGCTTGGCTAACATTATCTCAGGATGGTGGTACATGAGGTGATTCCTCTTATTCATCAGATTCCCAGAGTATTTTGGGATTGTCGTTCCTGTATCGATACACTATCACTGTGCTGCATCAATTTCCCCTACCCCTAATAAGTAGCAACACATACAAAAATAGCAGGAGTATGTGAGTAATAACTTAGACGCAGTGTCACCATGATGCTGTTTATTCTTCTGCTGTAAATCCCTGCTCAGTGCACATCTCAATCACAGTTATTTACCCGCCAAAATCATGGGAGTCTATCCATAAACCAGTCTTTAGTATCAATTGTACCGTCAAACTGTAGCTACAGACATGCAGTGATAGCACATAGAATGACTTGCTTTGTGTTTCCTTTTGTAAACACAAGCTTTTTTAAGAGAATAAATTAGCCAATAAGCAAGAAAAGATAGAGGCAATTTAAATTTTGTGGAGATGGTTGTCTTTAGGAAGCATTAGCCACAACATATGAAGTCTTAAAGTTGGTTAAGACTACGTTAAGCTGTGGATTTGTGTATGTTTTTAATGCAAGGCACTCTATGGTGAACATTATAAAAGCGGAGGAAGAAACTGCTCACTGATGTGTTTTGTTATAGAAAAATGCAAGTGTATAGCACAAGGGATTAAGTCATTCCGGGTTTGTCTACACATATAGTTGTCAGTATAAATTTAGCATCTTTCAAAGCTATGTGTATATAAATAAGAAAAAGACGATTACAAAATCAGGGTCTGTCAGATGATACGAGTTAACAAACCTTAATCTAGGCCTTTGATATCAGATGCCGGCATTGTTTAAATAAATGTGCTGCTGCTTTTTTATATGAAGATTTTTAAGGGTGTCACTGAAGCCAGGACAGCATTAAGGACTGCTCCCTTGTAGTTCAGACAGGTAGCGCTGGCTTCACCTAGTCTCTGTGCGACACCTCCCACTAATCTGCCACCGTCGCCGCAGAGGGAATCCTTTGTCATGGCAGTAGGTCTTGTTCAAGCAGTGGCCCACCTGTCTGTCTGGACAGGGCATGCTCTGTGTCAGAATCCCATGCTGTACTCAAATAAGTTGTGAATGAGCAGTGTAGTAGTTACAGAAGTAGGGTAGAGTCGAAAACAGGAAGACGGGAATCTCCTCGCTCGTACTTCTGTTTTCACTACACATCCCCTTTCTCGTAAATTCTCTCGAGCATAGTCATGGATCTTATCAGAGCGGAGGGCTTGTCAGGGACCTGCCGCAGAGGTGAAGAACGGTTCAAAGGCAGAGTGGGCGGGAAGGGAGGGAAGGAAGCGCCGCCGGTCCCAGAGCTGGATATGGGACAGGATGGTGCAGGAGTATTTTGGAGCACGGTGGCTTGAGTGTGAAATATGTAAGCCCAGCAGTGCCAGCTGTGATCTATTCTTAGTGCCCGCTGGTACTCCTGCATGTGTGTAGGGCGACAGAAGTCTGAGAGGGGAAGGAGGATTGGCAGGAATGGGCAGTAGCTGGTGCCATCAGCTGCCCGTGACAGCTGGGAAGTTTGGTAGGTGGTTGGCTATCAGACTGATAGACTTTTAGACAAATATGTATTTTAAAACATCATTGTTTAGTGTTGCTTTTGCCATTTTCCGGTCATGCTGGGATAAAAAATACAACATTTTCTTAGCTTTGAACAAGAAAATATTTTATCTATGAGAGAAAAATATATATATATAGAATTTAGACTAAATGCATACTGTGCATTACATGGTAGGTTATATTATTTGTACGATAATTACATTAAAAATAATCCCAAAGGTACAAAAGAGCACAAACTGAGCTGTGAGGTATAATTCAGACTTATTCTACCTGCCACTCAGAGTGGTCCCACCTCTAGTAATGCATATATTTGAACTGTAGTGAAATTTAAATGGGCCAGTTATAAATAAAATCAGTTTCATGCAGCTGTTATGAAGGGGAAAGTAGCTATAAAGACCAAATCTGTATTTTACCATGCTATAAAGACGTTTAACTCTATTGTAAGGTTGGACATTTTAACATGAAAGTCTGTGGGGACTGAATTGCTTTTAGAGCCAACCACAAATGGACATTCGAGGCACTGCAGCTTTTGGAACTTAAGCGTTGGCTTCATTTTTCAGCCCTGGAGGTTGTAACTTGGATGATGCAATAACAGCTCTTGATATATTTTAAAGCCATGATTTAAATGTTTTATGATTTAGAAAATAAGGAGCCGTGCATACTTTTCTAAAGACAAGTTGAAGATGTAGTTAATTATAGATCCTAAGTAAATGCAGTTTCCATCAATTCAGTTGTTATTTGTCATCAAAAAAAAAAAGAAGATATCCCCAGTGGAGTCACATCTCCCCCTACTTCTGCTTTCCGCTAAACATGAATTTCACTTTGCTCCTCCGCATCTGGATTCAACACAAGTTCCAAAGGATGGTACCTAATTGTTAGACATATTCCAGAAACTGGTAGAACTTTTGTTTTTATGATGCCGCAGGTCTCATGTAGCATCACACTGGCGTGCTGGGCTTTCCTCGGGGAGATCTGTTTGCTATCTCTCCACCTGACTGCAGGCCAATTGACAAAGAGAATTTCTTTTAAGGGAGATATTGCCCTGCTTGTAACTGGGCAAATATTTTCTGCAAGCCAGACAGCTTTGCCAATATCATGGCTGGCTGGGATTCAATTGCTGTTAGAGCGCACTTAGGTTAAAGGGTTTCTCTTAGAGCTGCAAAACAAGAGGGGAGAGAGAAAACATTAATGTTGTCTTCTGCGCTGTTGCAAATTCTAATTATCGTGTGTTCATGTTCCATTGAGAGATTATCTGCGACCAATCAGACGGGTACTTGATGAGAACAAACACATTATGTGCAGACTGTTGATTCACGGCCGTTTGTGCATTGATTCTCCCTGCTCTGCCAAACGGCACGCTCTCTCTCATCTTGAATTAGGCAGACACTCATGATTTTTCAAATGCTAATGAAAATTTGTACAGCTCAATTTCAGTCCTGGCTTGCTTTATGGAATAAATGGACATTGCAGCGTAACAGCGAGGTACAAAGAGGTTTGATGGAATATTTACCAGACAGGACTGAGTGAGCGTGAAGCCACGGGGCTGAAAGTGTTCACGCAAAGATGCGAACATGCCATGTTGTTGTTGTATCGGGTTGTAAAGACTGAATGGACAGAAGAGGAGGACTTGAGTGGGATTACATAAGATTGTGTGAGTGCATGTGCGGGAGTGCAGAGGACTTTTAGTGTAAAAGCTCTGATTGGCTACCACGCCCACTTAGTAAGCAAAGCAGTGGATTAGAGACAGCAGTCGGGTGAGTTGCAGGTTGAAACCTGTTCAGGTGTGACCTACTGAGATATTAATGGCCTGGCAATGTCTTAGCTCTCCACCCCCTCACCCACATGGAGTTTCATGCTTTCCAGGTTCCGTCCTTATATTCTGTTTTTCTGGTGTGTGATGAAACAACTGAAAAGTCATGTTGACTTATGGAGGGCTGTCTTTTTATCTGAAACGGCATCCCTGTGGGGGGAAAAGAAAAATCAATGCAGGAAATTACGAGCCAAATTAGATATTTTTCATACTGCTTATGCTCCATTTGCCCAATTTCAGGAACAATCAGACTATTAACTACTTGTAGGCATTTCAAAAAGCCTCCATGCAGTGCTAATTGTACAATTACTGCACTGAATAATTTTTTTTAATACAATTTAAGTCATTCTTGCTGCACAAAAACTCAGTGTGTAATCCTGTACAACAGTTCAGTCACATTGGAGCTCATGAATTCCAGCTGTACAGGGCTGGGGGGGGGGTGTTGTAATGCTGTATAACTATAACAAATATAACAAATATACTTAGTCTCTTGTAAGTTCAGAGTTAATGAAATTGTAAATAATATTTAGCTGTAAATAGTGATATGATGAGCAATAATACTTGCTTGTTATTATTGATAATATAAAATATGAGACTTTGGCGTTCATTTGAATGAAGTATTCTGTAATATGGTTTGTAACATATCTGATAAAAGACTAAAATTTACATTGTGATGAAATGTGCCAACAAACACTTTATTTTTATTTTTTTTTAATTAAAAACACATTTCCAATTAATTGTTAATGATCAGCAGATACCATTGCTCCATTTAAAATAAAGATGTCATGCCTCACTAGCAAGCCTAGCTCATTGCCAGGATGTCAAACCGCCGTTTTGTCAAAGCCACTGGCGTCACAAAGATCCACACAAGGCGCCCTTCGGTGTTGTGGTGGTGACACAACTGTCCCAGCAACAGTTAGACTGGTCTGAGACCCAGTCTCCCTTGGTGGCATATTTTAACTCACGGGAACCCGTAACCCTGTAACGCCAAGATGGATCATATTTGAAATTTTGAGAATTGAGGATGTGAGATTTTAAGACCTCTTTACCATGAGTGTGATGCCCACAAACCATTTAGTCAATGTTTACAGTTCTGTATATGTGCCACACACGTAGTCTTAGACAGTGTCATAAATGTCAGTTTCAGCTTAATAATATCTAATATTGTAAACATTGTTTGCATATTTATAGCAAATAACTATTAACAAAAATGTAATTAACAGTAAATTAAAAAAAGCCAATTAACGATCAATTTAGCGTTTATTAACAGTGGTTGTTATGAAGTGTAGCTGTGCTCAGGAGAGATGTGCAGCGTGCGGCTCTGTGATTTTGAGATTTTTACAGTACTGTAATGTTATATTTTCACTGTAACCCTGGAGACAGAAATCTCCAAACTTGAATATCTTGCTGAATTCCTACAGATGTTGTATGTTGCCTAGCAACTGTTTTTACTTCTCTCTCGTCCTCTTGTGATTCTCCTTTTTTCTGTCTTTTGTGTCTTTTGCTCATTTCTCCCTCCCCGTGGCTTGTCACAGTTAATTAAGTTACACCAGAGACACTAGTAAAGCAGAGGCTGGTTTATTTATTTGCACGTTAATAATTCAGTCGGAGCTGGACCACTGCTGTAGTCTGTCCCCTTAATGCTTTGAAAGCAGCCTAATGCTGGAGCTTGTGTTGTTTCATTTTGCAAATGGCAGGGGATCTTGTCTTTCAGATGTGGCTTCGCTACTGTACACAGTGTCCAGCTGTCTTTGTTGGTCTTCCGCCGCTGCTCCTCCTACCTCCTATTTCTCTTTGTGTCAGGTGAGAAGTCAGGGTTTGATGGAGGCTTTCCACAGCGTGATTGGCAGGTCTATCCGTCACTCAGCCCTGGGGACTCTCACTGCTCTAATTAGGTCGCTTGGCTTGCTCACCTCCCAGGGCTGGATGCTGCAGCAGAGCACAGATCAAATGACTGTCCCTTGTTTTGCAGGGGCTTGTAAAGGTGGTGGCAGAAGGCAGAGGAAAGGCATCTGTTTAGTGTCCCAGAGGCCCTTTTTCTACACCTGTTTGGCGCTTTGGTGTCGCTCTCGCTTCCTCGCAACTGCAGTAATGTGCATCGCTCTTCATTTGTGTTGTAAAATGCCAGAAGGGAGTGCGACTCCTTGTGGGTTAATTTGATTTCAGCGGGTTAATTGATGAAGGGGGAGTCGTTGCCTGTTCTGATTTTTGCCACTGGCTTTTCTAACTGGTGCCTTCTTGGTGTTGACTTAGCAATCGCAGCCTCAGAGCTTACGTTGTCTTTGTTCATATTTAATTTCCGCACTTGATTTTCCGTTGGACTGCTTTAGCATTTCAGCGCTGAAGCGATAAACAAACAAACACACTCAGAAAAAAAAACTGTCATTAAAGTTGTAAGATTTCAGTTCCTTTTTTTTAAATTGTGACATCTTCTGTAGAACCAAGTGTGGCTCAATGCTGCAGCAATCACTGAGCAGTTACTTTGCTGAAAATACTTAAAGGATGGCAGCTACTACATCTGCTCGCAGCACAGCCAAACAGATCAGTAATTCACCTTTCTCATCAGGCTGCACAAAAAAATTGGAATCTGATTTCATTCTGCAAGCAGAACAACAGAGAAGTGGCAACCTATTTCTTTATCAGACGATGTAAGGGAAGAGAACCAGGTGGCATGTGGAGAAAGAGAGCCGCGAAAGTGGATAGATCTGAAGCAGGGAAAAACTACGGTATTGTGTAACTGTCAATAATGCCCCAGATTAAAGCTTTCTTGATTTGAAGATTGATTTTGAGGCTAACCATGGAAAAAAAATTACATTTTGTTTCATTTAGCTCCTTCACAAATGTATCCAGTGCGTCCCCAGTTGCATGCTTTTAACGTGAATGCTTTCAGTTCTAAGAGAATAAGAGGATGTGATCTTGCTCACATTAGCCTGAATCTGACAGCCACATGCAATAAAATTGACTATGAAGGGAATTAATACGTGTAAATATTAAAGGGGGTTTCAATAGATGGAGTTTCTTAAATGCACATCTGTATTCTGTCATGTCAACAAAACAAAAACAAAGGCAAAATCCAATTATTGTAAGTACCATTCATGAAAATCTTTACACTTCCAAGTACCATATGTAAGAAACGATGTGAAATAATCTTACATTTTACATGTAACAACATTACATATGTTTTCTTAAGAGCTCATCTAAATTAGTGTTGCAGGAATGCAACAGCCTATCGAAGCTGATACAAAGCTAGCGGTTTACACACACACACACACACACACACACACACACACACACACACCGGAGTCAATCAATGAGAGATTATCGTCAACGTTCCACCAGAGTAACACGGCGGATGTCTGCCAAGAGGAAGCAACATTCCTCTGATTCTTTAAACAACCATCATCATGTAGAACAAGACTGTTGACACTGAGATCTCTTAGATAAACATGAATGGGGATGAATAACCTTTTTATTTTCTAGAAAATAAGCAAACGGGACCCTGGGGGGAACATTTTATGGGAACAGGAGACCATAACTTCATCTGCAGATCTTTCCACACTTTCATCAGCTCTGAATTGTACTTTCAGCTGCTGTTCTAATTTAACCATTGAGGTTTGCTTTGTTTCCACCCTTTTCCTTTTTTTTCTTTTTTTTTGGCTTTACCAAATTTAAACAAACTGCTTCTACCGACCTGCCAAAGCATCATACATTCACTCCATCAGCACGATTTTACTCTATTCATGCGCAAACAAAACATGCAACAGGCCGCATGTAGTAGAATCGTCACACTGTGCTGTTACTCTCTTTTCTGTCATGCACTTTCGCCTAACTGCAGCTTTGGTCTTCTTGGTTTACTTCATCCACACAATTATAAAACCAGAGACAAACGACAACCTAATTTAAAAAAAAAAAAAAAAGAGCCTTACTTTTCTTCTCTGTGGTCGGACAATAATAGCAGTCTTTCAAACTTTTGGTTTACTTTGTTTTTCCAAATAGCAACTGTAGATTATTTTGGCCTCGTGAAGAATGTGAAGTAATGCTTTTCCATTTGGTGCCTGTCTTTTCAAAACGCCACTGAACTGGCAGCAGGTGTTCCTCGCGGGGATAAGTGAATCCGCTCGAATGTGACATTTTGGATTTGGCCTTTAAAAGGAAACTCTGGCAAAGGCGAGCTAAACGACAGACTTTCCCTGATAATTTGCCGTTTTTGAAGAATAGGGGCAAACTGCGTAACCAGACCTGCCACCGAGAATGCTTATTATTTCACAGCGTAACCCTAAACTATGGTTTTGTGCAGACTTTATTGTATGTTTGCTCGTAGTCCGTAACTGTGGCTGAGAATTGTGAGTAATGCGATATTTCTTTCCTAATGCTGATTGCATTCCAGACGAGGAGATTTCACTCATTTGCCCTTCTTTCCTTGTCACAATCCACAGCACGAACCTCCAGCGCTCGAGCGAGGAGAACAGAGAGAGAGGCCTCCGGCATCACCAGCCCCAGTAAGTAGATTCCACCGCTCCAGTGTCCACACATACAAAATAGCTAACCGTAAAGATTCCCACAGGGTACCTTGCATTTGTTCTAGGTATACTTGCACACAGTATTTGGAGAATTTGCTGCAGCTGATCTGTGGATTTAGCCTCTCTTTCGGTAATCCCAGAGAGAGATCTCTGTGGCATCTGTTGCAACATCCTTTATTCTTCTCATCACTGAGTCATAAAAAGACTAGCTGCATGTTCAGAGCTGTGAAAGGATTGTAGGGACTGATCACCCCTCCCTGCTGGTAATGAGTCACGGACAAGACAAAATCTAAACATCGAGAGCCTAAAAATTTCTGCACAATTTGGTACATTCATCTCCAAGAGGTCTAATCGATTGTAATCTGTCTCTTGTGGGAGGAGGTAGACGCAAACCTGGGTTTTTTCCGCTTCCATAAATTGTAAAGTGTCATGTAAGCCAGTGTCAATGAGCATCAGCAGAGATAGGTGCAAACACTGCGTGTTTCCTGTTCACATAACAGCTAATAGTCAATAAATAGCAGATCATGTAAACAAGGGTAAGAAATTCTAGCAAGAAACATTTCAATGATTGTCATTTAATTATTATTTTAGATCTTATTTCATACTTAAATAAAATAAGTTATCTTGGCTCTGACAACTCCCACTGTATTGTGTAATTTTAAAGGTTAGAGGTTATTAAAAAATCAGGTTGTAAAAAAATAACCCCTAAAAGACATTTTATTTGCTTCATGCCAGCAGTATTTTTGCAGTGTTGGTTAGATGGTAGTTTTCAGATATAAAAGAAAAATCTTGCACAAATAAAATGTGCAATGTTTCACAAAAGAAAACACATGCGCACATACTGATCATCTCTTTAAAGGCTGTTTATGAAACCATTAACTTACCGTGTGATCAACACCACATCTCAAACTGGGGAAATTAAATCATGCTGCGTAATGTAGCTTAGAAGATGAGATAAGGTATTTGTTTATCTTGATACCTCTAAATGTTCAAAAGAAATTCGTAGCCCATTCAAAGATCTTTGAGGACGACAGTCTGCAGTCGCACAAACTGAACTCTCCCACCAATCTTTGTGTCGGCAGCACTTGTATATCACTTTTGTGAAATGATTTTTCTACATTACAGACAGCAAGGGATAAAAGAAAAGAGGAATAATGACTCGTCAGATAGTATCTGGAAATTTTTTTTGGTTAAATTATAGATAACCATTTAAAAAAAAAACCCTAATGACCAGAAATCCAAACAACCCCTTATGAGCAAGCACTTGGAGACTGTGGGAAGGAAGAACTCCATTTTAGCAGGAAAAACAGTTTTGAAAGCGAATCTTAAATGGAAGGACAGTTTTTCATTTAACTTGACAGTAGAATAAACACCAGAATAAATCAAAATAAATCACATATATATCACCTTTTTTCTCCCTCAGTTTGAACATCAGCACGTCATCTTGGCCCTGCCTACATGCCTACACAGAGGTCTAATGCCATGTGATTGGCTGATTAGATATTTCCATACCCACATGCTGTACTTACACACAGTGCTTGAGGCTTCAAAAGAGGCCCTGCTTGTCAGCAGACTCCCCCCAACGCTGATGTAGCTGCCATAGGGTATGTGTGTGTGTGTGTGTGTGTGTGTGTGTATGTGTGTGTGGGCAGGAGTTTGTGTTGGCATTCACAGGGAGATGCTCCGTACAAAACATCTGCCAACAGAGCAGATTTACGAGCCGGCAGGCGTGTGTTTGGGAGGATGCTTTACTGTAAACTCAACTCGATTACACATACACATACACACAGGTCTGTCCAACACTGTTGCTATTGTCTGTCTGTGTGTGGTTAATTCCCCTCCATTAGTCAGCAGATCCTGTTTTATTGGACATGCACTCAGAGACATTACAGAGATATAGCCCTCCAGAAGGATAATCACAGAATAAATTTGAATTCTAACACTTCATTTTTTTAATGGCAAAAACAACACATTGAGTGATGTTTACTCTTAGCTTCAACGAGCCAGTTTTCCAAAGTGCCAAAAAATAAATTTCAAAAACTCAGTATGATGGGTTTTTTTCCCCCCAAATGTCACGACCCAGATTCTGAACAAACCGTAATGTGAGCAGATTCAGGTTGTAGGAGATATTTTCTTTCTAATCTATTAACATAACAAAAGAAGCATGCAGCAAGCTAACTTTACAGTTCATCTTAGAGGGGGCCACTAATGTTTACATCCCGTAGCCTTTAACGAGCACCGCTCTCTCACTATAGTTAGAGGTGTGTGTCCTGATGTATAGTACTGTGCAAAAATCTTGATCCACCACTTTTTTCTTTATGTTTTATCGGGAAATTGGGAACTTTGTGCAGAGATTTATTGAAACGTGCAAAGATGCATGTAAATACAGTATATAAGGCCAACACAGAGTTTGTAAAATTCTAATGATCTCGAAAGACAACCTATTCTTCAGTCTGAAGCCTTCTAGGAAAGTTTTCTTCTAGTTTCTTTAAGTAGTCTTCAGGAATAGTTTTCCAGGTTTCCTGAATGAAGTTCAAAGCTCTTCCTTGGATGCTGGCTCACTCTCATTCCGTTCTCTGCCAAGATTTTCCTCCACTCGTCCTGTTTCCTCAATTTTTTTTTAAGGACACACTGCACACCATGCTTACATATGCCAACTATTTGACACTTTTTAGCATAAAAATACAGTTGTTGCCTATAAGCCTGTTATGTTTTGTATTTCCAACTAACAAAAGTAACAAAGTGCCTCGAGATACTGTTTAAAATATTTTGTTTCCAAGTTGTCTGTTTCATATAGACAGCAACAGTGGTTCATGTCTTGAGGCAGGTGCCTTTTTTATCCTTGAATTATTCATAGGTAGTTGTTAAGTAGTCTAACAAACAATAAAAACATTCCTCTGAAAATATTCAGGTAGAGCCAAGTTCCAAATAAAAACTTTGAAAGATCTTTAGAAAGCCCAAAGAACTACTGCTGAGCTACTGAGCTACTTTTAAAAGGTTTAAGGAAATTTGTCTCCTTAGAAGCAAAGTTTAAAGAAATAAGTGGTGAGTCAAGACTGCTGCGCAGTACCTTACTCAGTCAAGTGTACAAAATCAGTCTAGATGATAAATAGCCTTAAAATCATCTTATTAAAGGCAAGAACTGCCAAAAGGAGCGGATTTAGCTTAAATGACTTGATAGATTCTCTCACTGGCAGACCAGCAACAGCAGGAGTAGGTGAACATCCTCCATCTTTAATATACAGTATGTGTGTTTGAAAGTAGGCCTAAATTTTGATCTGCACATTCAGTGTTTAGACTGTCTATCAGCACCTAATTAGTCCTTTAATTATTTTGGCAATAAATACTAATCCATGTCTGCACCTCATGCTAGAATTGTGCATTGTATCCTCTTTGCTCACATCGGCTTCCAGCTAATCAGAGTTCCAGATTTTATCCATTCGGGGCCTAATGAGGCTGGATTTAACTGAAGGATTAAAAGTAATTTGAGTAGAGACAAACAAAGGACACACAAGCACTCTGAAGCTTCTTATGAGGGCACAAATACTGGGTCACTGGGGATGTTACGTGTTGCACAAGACAGCTGACTGACATGTCTAAGTGTGTTTGAGCTCTCTATCAGAGCTCAGATACTTGCCATTCGACCCCTGACCTCTGCGGTGTAACGTGAGGGACGTGCCAGCAGTCGCGGGTCATTTTAGTTTCCTGAGCACACATTTCAGAGCGACGGCTGCTGTTCCACTTTAACCAGCAAACAAAAGCGCTTCTTCTGCGTTGCCTATGAAGGCTCGTTACTGGGAAGCTTTAATTGGGAACTTTTAATTAAGTTCCCCTCTCTTGCTTCCAGCTTTTATTGTTTTCGCGCTTCAGTGTTATTTCAGCGGGCTAGCAACGTTTCACGCCATACACAACGGCAAAACTGTTTCATCATGGCATCATGGGGAAGTCCAGACGTGGCTGAGGCAGGACAGTCACACCAGCTCGATGAGATCGCAGCTGGTATCAAATGAGTCAGGACCGCGGTGCACTCTGCGTTATAAGCAGGCTGACAGAGGAGTTTTCAAGTCCAGCGGTTTATTTTTGTCTGTAAGGAGCTTGTCCGTGTCACATGGTGGAGCTAATGGTTTCTATTTTCAAGACACAATGCTGCTTCAGTCTCTTGGTCTGCTCTGAAGAAGGAGAGGGAGAGAGAGAGGGAGCAACATATGATCAGCACATGGGGATGTCGTAATTCTGAATTCATTAGCAAGACACACTGAAGGAATCAGAGTTGAGGGAGGGGGAAAAGAGAGAGAGAGCCCGAAAGGAAAGACAGAGTAAGAAGAGGAAAAGAGGGAGGGAGAAAGAGAAGGAGTGAGAGAGCAAGAGGGGGGAAAAAAGGGAAGGCTAAAAAAAGGCAGGGAGAGGGAGAGAGAGAGAGGGTGAGAGAGGGAGAGTGGAGTCAAAGAGCAGACACTGCATGTGGCTTTGGAGGGAGTGATCCGGTTATGGAGGGGGACAAATTCTCAGGTAAGCCCAAACTCTCGGGGAACTTAGATGAGTCCGTGCCATCTGTGCTGTAGCGCAGTTTAAAGCTCTTCACTCGGCTCTTTTGCTGGGTTATTTTCTCCATGAGCCAGAGTCTATTTTTCCCCTCCATGGTATTTTCCACTCTCTCATTCTGGGCTGTTTGCTGACTGGATGTTTTCTTTGGGGTTTGGAAACTGGGACCGGGCGCTCTGCGGGGTCTGCGGAGCAGCTTAGCGGACCCGATTTTGGTTTATCTGTCTTTTATCTGTCCTGTTTTCTTCGATGTATTTCTGTCTCTCTGCACTCACCTCACCATCTGTGTCACTGAACCTCTGTTTGATGTTTTTGTCTTTTTGTCCAGATTTGGACTGGTTTGCTTCGTTTTTAATTGTTGCATGAGAGTGTTCCACCTAAAAAAGAGAGTTAGAGTTATTTTTTTGTGTTAAAATGACACACAACAAAACTTATTTCATAGATATTTCTCTCCATCCCCTGCATTCTTCTTTAGTGTGAAAACAGGAAGGAGCTCTGTTTGAACAGTACTACTCTTGTCCCTTGTGACTGTGATCCCTCATTGGCCATCGGTCAGTCCCTCTTTCAGTTGACAGTGCAGAGAAAGGACTGCCTCAGTCCTCTTAAGTGACGTTCCAAATTTGCACCTCTGCCATGTCTTTCTCTGCTGGATGTGGCAAAAAAAACGCATTAGTGAACTGATAACCATTTTTCTGTGCACAGGTGCTGGTATGTGAGCTGGACATTATGCTAAAGTCATCAGTGAGGGAACCCTGTCTGCTTCTTGCTGGTATTTTTATAGGTGTTAGTGTGAGAGCTGTAAAAAAGCTCAAGAAAAGTAGGGTGGAAGTGTTCAAGTAGTGGCAGGAGCATGTTTATATGAGTGTGTGTGACTGTATATGTTAATGAGCATACGGGTGGTTGTGCGGTAGTGTGTGTGTGAGTGTGTACGAGCACAGCTTGTAGCACCTACGGGGTCTGTTGAATCTTGAAGTAAGCTCAGATTATTGACAAGCGTGTGGTGGAAGTGTAAAGTAGTGGTACACCTATCGCACTTCCCTGTGAACAGATCGATTTGTTTCTCTTTCTGTTTCTCTCTGAGTGACCTCTGCACTTCAGGTGCTTTCTCCAGTAGGCTGTAACAGCTTCAGAAGGACACCCGTGTGTATTTTTGTTGTGTTTAAATATTCCCTCAGGTTACAATGCATCTATAAGCATGTGTGCATCAGCTCCATCAATCTCTCGTAATGATTTAGCTTCTATTGACTCACATGTAGCTGCGTTTATAATGCATTGAATCGCGTTGGACGCATTTTTCTGTGGTGCATCGGTTAGCTCTTTTCCCTGCTGGTTGACGTTTTTGTATTCAGTTCCTTTTAACCTTCTGTAAAGCCCTTTGCAGTGTGTTCCTCATTCACACACCGGCACATGGTGGCAGAGTTTCCATTCAAATTCCCCCACCCACTGCCTCTGGGAGCATTTGGGCACGTGGAAAACACAAATATCCAAAGCAGTGGCATTCAGGCACCACCCTTGCCTAAACCACGGAGTATTTCCAGGAGTGAGAGCGTGTCTGAAGTGGACCGTTTCCTGCCGTGTGCCACATGTAAGAAAGGACAACTTCTGAAAGAGTCTCGACCTGATTCTCCTAAAATTGTCCAAAGCTAATTTCTGGAAAGCTCTACAAATTATTAGACAACCTACACGTCCTCCTTAGGCACAGTTGCCTCTGAAAAGCAGCTGTAGCCTTTCTGTGTGGTTTATCGCAGCCTTAATCCTAGCTCAGACAGGCTGTGACCCTTTTTTGTATCATGTGTACCCCACTTAATGAATCTGCTTTAACGTTTCCCCACCGCTCTGGTACTGATGCTGATTTTCAAGGCTCCCTTTGTCTCCTGCGATCTTCCCCCCTCATGAATCAATAACTGTGATGTCCTCAACAGAAACTTTCCATAAACCGCAGAGCGGATGTTTCACATCATTTCCAGTCACAGTGAAGTCAGCTGATGAGGTTTGATGTGGCCATAGTCAACGCCGCTCTGAAGTCTCAGGGTCATGACTTTCACAGTGATTACAAGCTTTTGTGATCACCACGGTAACTCACTGAAAGACGCCAGGGAAGCTGTTTGTGGCAGGAGCGCTGTGATTGATGTGTAATTTATACTCTTACCACCAGGTGGAGGCACTGAGTTACACGTCAGTCACTGGAGTCTCAGAGACTTGTTATGCTGTTCTGCATCTACAGCCTGCTGCACAGTAACCGGTTTGAAGAAAATAACAGAGTTGATTTTGGTTAAAAACAAAATGTGCCTGCAGTGGAAGAAACGAGGGCCGTTATGACAGTGCTGGCTTGTTGACCTATTAAACAGTGCTGTTACCGACCCAGTGGTGACACAGCGCAGAAGCCGTAGGTGGGAGAAAGAAAGGCGAGCGTGATGAGAGTCATCTCTGATGAAGGACAGCTGCTCGTTGTATTTACCAAGCCATTGCTCCAACACCCCCATGTGCAGTCACAGACACAGGCTGTGCTCACTGCAATGTAAACCACAGAGTTGTTTTTGTGTGTGTGTTGGTGGGGGGGGGGGATCCCTCGCATGTGCGTGTGTATTTTCCAACAGGTGCTGCTTTTGATTAAAGGTCGGGGAGCCTGGCCGGGTGCTGATGTTTAACATTTTGGTTAAGGGGCAGCTGCCGTCACTACAGCTGTGCTATTACTTTACATGAAGTTACTTCACCATCTCTGGGGCCACAGGCTCCGTGTGCACGTGTGCATTATAGTGTGTCAACCTTTACAGATTCTTACTGTGTGTGTGTGTGTGTGTGTGTGTGTGCACCATCACAGATCCTCACTCTGATGCTTTCCCATGCCATTCATTCCCACTTTTAGCTAGAAGCACTCTTCCAGTGGGGTTTTGCTTTTTTCCTAACACTGCTGACAGATATCTTCCTGCTTTCTAGTTTCCATTAAAGCCGTGGAGGGTTCACTGTCACTCCACAAACCTCCTGTTTCCCTCTCTCTCTCTTTATATATATATATGTTCCCTCTTGCTGCCTGAGAGAGAGAACGTGCACACCTTTCCCCACCTTTCTCCCCCTCTCTCAAGCCCCGAGCCAGGTACAGCTGCTTATTATGGGGGTTGCCATGTAAACAGAGTTGCAGTTACTAGACAGACGCATCCAAAAAATACACACAAACCGAGCACACGCCATCAATGCAAGCAAGGCACCGACTTTACCTCTTCCAGATGGCTTGTTTGATGCAGTCTGACTCATGGGCGACTTGTCTGCATTGAGGTCAACAAAGCTTTGCTGTTGTTACAGGGTGAACTCAGCAGGAAGCCAGAGCTTCCTCTGTATCTGGTACTAAAAATGTTTGAAATAACAACTGACACAAGCCGAAAGAAACACTGATCATTAATCAAGCATCCAAACTGGTACCAGGCGTTTAGGAAACGACTTTGAAAACATGTCATCTATAGAAAAAAGAAAAATCAAAGCTGCAGTCATCAATGATGTTCAGGTGCATTCTTGAATCCTCCTGATGAGTGTGGCGTTACCATTGAAACTTTTCATTGAGTTTTATCTGAGATTTGAGCTTTTAGGACATCTTTACCACTCACCAGACTACACAGGAGCGAGCAGACTTCTCAGTCTGCTGTTGCCCTGGCATCGCCCCAGCAACTGCCACACCAAGCTGGCATCTGTTTATAGAAGCACTCGTCTTCTCCTTCCACTGGGCTCCTCTCATTTTTAAGCTCCTTGAAGGACAGGACCCTCTTTAGTGTTGTGGTGGTGGTCTGGGTTTCTTTAAGCGACGGACTCTTTGTCTTCTTGGTGCAGTGCAGCATTTTATTAACAGCTCACTATTCAAATGTATTACAGTGCAGAAATGTAGAGAAGGCCCAAGGGCCCAGTAGATTTCTTCTCTGGATTGAATCAATGTTCCTAATTATTGCTGTTTTTTGGGGG
>VUQR01003195.1:23642-37572 GCA_015108515.1 Hemichromis elongatus
GAACTTTATGATGTGTGACAGATGTGGGGCTCTATGTGGAAATGATAAAGAAAAGAGCTGTGACAGAGCAGAGAATAAGTCCCATGGGCGCCATAATATCACTCGCAGTCTGATATGACTCACAGTGTAACGCACTCTGATTTTTTTTTTTTTTAATTGAATGGTGTCCATATTAAGTAAGTTGTTATCTTCAAAAAGAGCTAATATCATAAGCCTCTGATGAGGAACACCGTTCACACATGCATTTAATTTCCCCCAAACAGCCGAATCAGAAGGATAATTGGTTCTTATAAATTAATCTCTGCAGTTTTGGAGCTTAAAAATGCCAATGCAACAGCAACACAAGCAGAAGAGCAGCTTTGATTGTTTTGAAAGGCAGCAGGGCTGAAGGCTGATTCCTAATGGCTGAGGAGAAGCTTGTGGGTTAGGGAGATTAACTTCAAACCTTCCCAGAATTAATTTAAGAATATTCTGCGTCTTAATAAGGGGGATGCATGAAAAAAGAAAACAAGTGTTATTTTTCAACCTACATCTTCTGGTTTCATGTAAAAGGCACGTTGCCCAGGATTACTGGCTGGGAGTAATAACTTTATGGAGGAAAATTAATCGTGTTGCATTACATTTGATGTAACTGTAGTTTTAGAAATCTCAAATGCAGTGAAATGCTTTAATTGAGTAGTTTTCTTTTAGAAAAAAGTGGATATTACTCACATTCAGCTATTATGCAAATAACACCATGAAAATGCCCACAGAAGGTATGATTCTTACCTTTATGTAGATACGGAATGGAGTTGCAGGATACAGGGAGAAGCAGACATAAGGAGAAAGACGAAAGCGAAAGGAAAACTGTTAATTTATCAAAAAGATGTTTCATTGTTGAATAAAAACTTGCTTATTGTATGTTCACTTGTTTTCAAAGATTAAAGGGTATAACTTTAAGCACAAATCAGAACAAACCAATAGAGTTATATAATATGTAACAGCATTAAAGAAACACCAAATGCATTTATTGTAATGGAGATTTTTATCAAAATACAGTCGAAAGCAAGTCCAGTGCTGTTACTTTATCTAAGGTTGTGAAAACTAACAATACGTGTAAAAAAAAAGGCGCCAACGGTTACGCCTAAGTTACTGAATGTGGGTATAATCACATGCTAACTGTTTGGATGTGAATGACAAGAAGTACTGCTAAAGAAAGGTTCTGTAGGGAATTACACACATGAATAAAAACTACAGAAAAAATACAGACATAGATATAGAGGGAAAAAATGGTTGTATATCGCTGGTTGAGGTCACCTTATCTCGTTTTGCCTTCACGCACTCTCACATACCGTTCACATCTCTGAAAGCGGTCCTTACACAAATTTTTCAGTTCAGTGAGTTTAAATTTTACTCAAAAAGAAGCTACATTTTAATTTCTCAGTGTATTCTGAGTCCGAGTTTGCTTCTAATTAGCATTACCCTCACCAGTCGCCTCTACCACAAACAAAAATGAAAAATTAAAGCACAAAACTGTGGGAGGAAATTTTTGCTGCTGATGAACAGCATTTTACAGATTATCATATCTCAAAGCAAATAATAAATGAAGAGACAAGGTTACTCAAACATGCATCGCTCAAAGGAACAACCAATTCTTTTTTTTTTTCACAAGAATGTATTTTGAACCCTGAAGCAACCTAATTTGTTTCTTTAAAAGCAGAGCTGTTTGTTTGTAGAGTAGCACCTGATTATGAGCGTGTGCAGTGGCCTAAGACACTGCGCAGACCTTCGCGGCCTTTTCCAAACGAGCAACGCATAATGAAGGTGAGATGAGCTGTGCTTGGAAACAACGGTGTGTCTCACAGTGAAGCAGAGAGGCAGAGGAAAGTTAGCACAAACGAAGCGCATCTGTTTTAGAAGAATGCTGGGAGGTCAGAGAGGAAAGCAGCTGGTTTGAATCCCTGATTGCCCCAGGAGAAAGTGGGAGGAAAAAGGGAATGAGTAACACTTTTTTCAGTCCAAATAAATAAGAAGGGCAGTGAATCCTCAGTCACAGCCAGGTTTCCATCTTGGAAACGTATCCAAGTCGATGCCAAAATCTCACTGATGCTTCATTGAGCCACCTCAGCACTGTTTCACGACTCGAGTCAGGTTCTTCTTTTATTTATTTATTTTTGCCTAATCTTGCTGACTGACAACCTTCACTGACAACGTGCCTCCGGGGGAAAAGAGGTTTATGTGAGAGTTTCCTAAAGGATGAATCCAGTTCATTACAGTTCATGGGTCTTTATCTCACATATGACATTTGTTCATACAACCTCCCGATAGCCAAGCTCGTGTTGGTGATGCACTTTTCAGATCTTTTAGCTATCTGGGATTAGTTGGACATAATTCAGTCTTCCATAGTTGTTCCAAACATACGTTTATTTTTTCATTTTTTAAGAGGATCGTTTCGATAAGCATGGAAAGTCAGACGTATGGAAAGTGTGACATGGAGATATGTTGTTGAGTCAAGAGTTCACCTTACTTGAAGAGTAAATGAACTTCTCAACAAGCCAAATGAAAAAAGAGTCAACATTCAAAATCCATTTATGTTTAGACTAGCTAATGTTATCGGGTCTTTCTATTTTATGCAAATGTTGTCATCAGCCTCACTGCATAGCACTGATTACTTGAAATGAATCTCCATAGTATAACGTGGGAGGTGAATCACAAACTCCTTTTTAATTTATTTTTGTAATTTGTATGTCTGACCACTCAAATGTCTTCTGGTTTTTTTAATTTTCCTTTTATCATTAACATTTCAGAACAATGAAGAGAACGATCTTTGAGTTTCAATTTTCTTGCTTGTCTTATTCTGTTAGGTCTGTATGTTGGATTTGTCAGTATTACAACTGGCAACTGTCTGATCTGCCACAATTATGGTTAATACTTGGTTAGTTTTATGAAAAGTGACTACTTGGTGAAACCATCAAACACAAAGAAATTCCTATAATGTCAAATTCATCAACTTTTTCCTCACATCAACTTGGATTTTTGTGCAGTGCCCTAAATGCTGTAAGCCAATATTGACAAAGCCCTCTGAAGAAAGAAAATGTATATAAACTCCTACTAAATGAGATGTCTGCATCAGCCAGGCATGTCTAAACAATGTGCAAGAAGCAGAATAAGGAGTGGGAAAGATAAGTGGATATGAAGAGAGGAAGCCGAAAAGAAAATGAGGAAAAGAGCAGTAGGTATGGAAAGAATAAGGAAATGAATCAACCACCACAGGCAATCGTTCTCACTAATACAGCAAATTAGCGCTGATAAATTAGGCATTGTCAGCAGCTCCTTTGCATCCTCTGGGCTAGAGTTATTATGAATACTGAAATTTAAATACTACTTAAGCAACATCCTGAAAGATTACATTCTGAATTCAGGGTTGATGCTATAGGAGCTGCGAGCAGAGGTTTAATTTCACCTTCAGACGGTATGCACCTGCTAAGTGGAGCTATGATGAAGAAAAGAGTTCAAATTAGCCCATGTCACAGGATCTGAAGTCCTATTCAACACTTCAGGCTATTAAATCTGAACCAATCTCATTGGTGATCCATTGTACTGGTCTGAAAACTTTCTGGCTTTGATACTATGTATGTCAAAGTTCTCTTTTATGGATACATTTTAGCATTTGGTGTGGTGAAACAGCTCTGGCAAAGGTGCATATTTACAGTTCATACATACCAATTGAAAATATTAAAGAAGAACAAACTACATGAACATAATGTTTCATTATTCCTTTAATATCCTCAGAATTATTGTTGTATGCTAGTACAGTCAGATTTCTCAGCTTTTATCATGCAATAGTCTCTGAACGGCTAAATAGCAACATTACAAGTTTCAATGTAATGGAATACTGTCATTTCAATCCATGGGGACTGCAGTAGTTACATTTCTACTTGAGTGTCTACCTACAGTTAGGTAATCTAGAACCAAATGCAGGTCTACAAGGCGCAAAATAACAGACATTATCAACGATTCTAAACAGCGAGGGGTGACAGCGAAAATCAAGGGAAATAATAGCCAGGAGCATCAAGCAGCATCATTGAGTCAACTGAACGTTTATTTTCCTGTTATTTCCATTCTCTTTTGCTCTATACACAACCACTAAAAGCAAGCAGGGCTGATCTATCTCTGCTTCTCTCTCTCGCTCTCTGCAGCTGCATTCGGTGCCTGTGCTAACATCATACAGCTGTATTCAAATAATCTAAACGAAACTAAGAAAAGAGAATGAACAGTTTTATAGATGAAAACTGACAATGTTTCAACACTGTGTCTGGTTTGTGTACTGATCACTGTTTTTGTTGCTTTGCTGCATAAAAATGACACTGGTCAAGTCGTATGGCGAGTTATCATGTTGTGCTATGTTTTGATTCTGCCTAAAACATAGAGGAAACATCGGCTCACACAGGTGAAAACTGTCAAAATGAATACATCAGTGATTTTGGCTTTAGGCCCAAAGAAAATCTTTAAAAATCTCATCTTAAGTATTTACTCAGACATTTTTCCACTTTCTATTTCCCTTTCACATCTATAATAGTTTAAGTAGAGTTGTTCTTTATACTACAATCTAAATGTTGCTGTGGTTAATAGAGTATTTCCCTTTTTATGCACTCTGAAGAAGGTCAGGTGTGCTAGAAATCCTTATCTCCATGGACACACATTGATCAGGTTTAGTCCTACATTACTGGGTTTTAAATAAATACCAACCGTCCAAAACGTACTCTCAAAAGACACCGAGGAGAAAACCTTGCCTGATATCTCAACAATCCTGATGTTTGAATGAAAAGCGAAATGTGATGGCGTTTCAGCAAAGAGATAAGAATGTTCACCATAACTGAACTCAATTTACACAGAAAACGTCTTTTTCTAGACTTCTTTTCAAATCCTGAAAAGCCAGGTTTGAAACCAAACTTAGGGATGTGGGTCTTTCTCTAGATGAGCAGAAAAGATTACTTTTGAACTTTTCACATCAAAATCAGCAGTGTAATTGTTCTGATTATTTGCTGGATGGGAGTTGATCAAATGTTCGCAGTTTTACAATGACTATATTCTGTCCAAAAAAGAGGCTTTATTTGGGCCAAACCAAAGTGACTGAACATAAACCAATTTTTAATTACTTTCAAAATAAAGCCCACAAGCGCCTCATCAGATTTAGCCCTGAACATCCATGGATGTCAGGTCGTTAGTGGGTATTGATCTGTTTCAGTACCCAAAACGAAAAACAAAAAGTCAGCTTGCATTAAAACACAGTTCCTGTATTATTACAAGAAGGGTCATTTTAAAATGCCACAATATTAAAAACTATAAGTTCAAACATCTCTGTCCTTTTGCCGCTACATATTTAGAGGAGGTTTCACAAATAAGAGAGCAGAGCTCTGTCCTTTGGGAATCTGCTTCAAACCAAAGTGTCAGATTGAATCTGTCAATTTTCAACCGCACAGTGAGAAAATGGAACAAGAGAAACCAGTCAGTGGTCAGTTAGCTCAAGCTGACCTACATGTGAAAGAGAGGCAGGGAAGCCTCATTACAGAAGGCATTCAGTGTAAAAAACTTTCCTAAATGTGTTTTCTTCTGTAGAAAAGTGCAAAACGATTATAGTTTCAAGCATGACATGAGAAAGACAGCATTCAGTAGTTCCAGGGAATCCGTCATCGTACTTTTTCTGCAACATTTAAATGAGGATTAATGAAAATACCAACTAAAAATTAACATCCAGAGTTGACAAAAAATAAAGGCTGTGTCTAATGAGATCTTACATTAATTGCTATTGTAACTAATTTTTTTACTCACTACCATGTTCATTTCCATTCATACCATCACAAACCCATATGAGTCATAGAGCTCTGAATCATAAAAAATTCTGTGTGAATCACTGCATTTTGTTTAGGTTCGTCTCTATAATTCAAGCACACACAGGGAAACAAATGTATATGCACACAGATCACAACCTTGCTCTCTGCGCTAATACACAGACAGTCACAGATGGCGGCGAGTGCAGTGACCTTGGAAACAAGTAGGTAATCCATTTCAAAAAGTGGGAAAGTGCTTTATCACTGGTTGAGCGCTGGACGTGACAAACTCGCCGTCTGCCAGGAGAGTGAGGAGGGCAATTGATTTTTAAAGAGAGTAAACAAAATTTGACAAATGAATTTCTGCACATTTTGGCACCGCTTATGCTCACTCGCATCCTGAAATATCAATAAATGAAGCCGAGCCAAACATGTTGCATAAGGGGGAAAAACAGACAAAGACGAAATATCCTATTCAGTCCAAAAACATTGTTTTTGTTTTTCTTAAACAACTAGTTTTTTAGACATGTAGAAGCAAAAACTACAGCCAAAACCTCAAATGAAAACTTACATGGTTTCACAGGATGCCAAGCAGTTTCTCCAAGCTTCCCACAGTTCAACAGAATGCAATTCAATCAGCTATGCAGTTTATACCATGTTTACCTATTATTTGGCTAGCTGTGAGCTCTGGTAATGAGCTCACAGCTAGCCAAATAATAGACAAATAACAATAAAATTAACACATTACAAACTGATTACAATACAAAGCAGACCAAAGAACGTCTTCAAGCAACCTAAAGAAGTCCAGACGCCTTTTCCTTACAGCCCCTTAGACTACGATGACCTGGATGACTGAGAACCTTCACAGACAGACCAAAGAAATGCACCTTGAACGTGTGCAAAAACACATTAATGGTTGTTAGTGGTGCATATGAATTGAGTATTTGGTTATAGTTGATCTATAAACCCTAAAAGAACTCAACAGTGACATTTTTACAGGTTCAACTTCCATAAGTGAATTCCCCATTCATTTTCTCCATTGATGTTTCTGAAAATCCTTTTATAAAGACTTTGAACCAACCCAACCGCCTACTGAGTGAAATGTGACCATAAGAGAACAAGTCAGTGCACATAATTACATTTAATTGTGAAGGATCTACTCGTTCCATGATACGCTATAAACTCTGGATTCCAGAGCAAATGATTTCCACCCTACTCAAATTTTAACCTTTTCCATTATTGTAGTGTTGTAATAAAGTATTTTGTCTATATTTTGTAACGTGGGTGTAGTTACACATGGCCCAGTATAGTGTTTGCTGATTCCAACCACCAATCAGAGATAGGATTCACTTTAACACTGTGGGTTAATTTTTTAATTTATTTTTTTCTGTTCAAACAAGGTGGATCTCACACAGACCTGTGGTTTCTACCTCATAACATTGTCTCATAATGTTGCAGCTCTTAGTAAGTCTGATTTGGATGGTTACAACATTATGGCTCATAATCAAAATCCTAATGGAGAATATGACAGAAGTATCCAGAACCTCACTTTAGCACTCTATAGCTCTTTTTATTGGCAAACTGTACAAAACACAAAAACATGTCTAGAAAGGTGCAGAAACAGAAATACAAAGAGTAACAAAAGCCAGGAGATAAATCGAGCGAAAACACAGGAGGCAGGAACTTAACAGACAGCTTGACAAACGAGAGGCAGGACTGTACCCTGACACTAACTGAGGATGACAAACAGGTGAGGAACAAAACACAGGTTAGAGGAACGTACAACAGGTAAAAAAACAATTCAGGATTCGGTGGAGGACAGAACAATAACTTTCAAAGTAAAAAAAGGGAAAAAGTTAACACCAAAAGAGACTAACAGACACGACTACTGACAATGAAGGGCAGAGCGAGGCACAAAGAGACTACTCTGACTTCTAAAGCTGCTACTAATAATAATAGATATGAACCAAAAGACAAGATATCACAAAACTGAACTCAACAGTATGAACCTTAATGTAAAAATAAGAAGTAAAAAAACACACACAAAAATCAAATCTTTGATCAAATGAATAACCAAACACAAACACAGACTCAAATACATTAGTTAAGCATCCAAAATAAGAAAAAAACCACGAACCAACCAAGCATCAAAGCTACACACCATGATACCTGGCACCAATGGAGGTAAGAAGCATGCTGATTCTAACTATTGCACTTTAGATTCACAAAGGCTTATGCTTTACTCAGCTAAATGAGTGCACAACTCAACAAATGATGTGAAAAAAAAATACATGGTCCAGCAGGGCATCTTTGACCTGCGTTGGTTTAAGTTACGATTTGGTTTTCATCTCTCTCAATGTCACAGTAACCTCATCCTGGACTGTTTGCAGTTTTTTGAGGGTTATACTGATGTTTCTAAGCACATAAAGCACATTGCTTTCCTCATTTGTGAAACTGCTAATTATGGGAATATTATAATAGTATTTGACATTATGACCTGCACGGACTGTTGGCTTAAAAAGAGAAAGATTCTCATTTAATGATAACTCTTTCTCCATCCTGTCATTATTCTATCCATCAAACACATGAAACTCTTATATGACACCATGAGGATGTCACTGAATTATTTGAATGATCATAATTGTACATCTGTGTAATAAAAGATGTAAATAACTTGCCTTTAATTACCCTCCAGCTACAGTACAAGCTTAGCCACTACACTACTACAGCTGAGTGTTCAAAGCCTTGTTAAAGTGCACTTGAATCAGTCAGAAAGGAGCAGACAGTATGTGATAACTGAAGGCTGATTGGAGTATTTGACGTCTGGCCACAGTGTCGTCTCTTCATCCTGTAGATTAAGCTCCTCATCCTATGTGCATTTTCTTCACACGCTTTAGTGCTTCTTCATATTTACCCTCGCGACGTACAGCTTCTGGAATGGCAAGTCTCACGCCGAGCCAGCTGTGACGACTATCCCCTTCCACGTTTTCAAGTGATTACAAAGAGTGCACAGGACACGTCTCCTCCAATTATCCCGACTACTTAACAGCAGACTGCACTCGCCGCGTTGTGCCGTCACCCGCAAAAGTCAAACTTGTAGAGGGGGAGCTCACCGGATTGTTTTCTTCTTGTACTGGCACACATCGCAGCAAGTGAACCTGCACCGAGCTGAAAATTCATCAAAGGGACACAGCTGACAATAATCCCTTTCTTTTCACCGTTTCTTTTAAAGTGGGTAAAGTGGACAGCCGCTCCTGCTGATGTAAACTGACGCTCCAACTGAAACACCATTAATCCAGTTGTGAATTAATCATAAATCCACTCCATTCTGAATCCAGCTGATAGTTCTTTAAGTCATAATACCCTGAATTATTCACATCTCCCTTCTGAAGAGTAATTTCTCCCTGAATTATTGAATTTTACAATTCTACCACAGTCTGCCTGATTGGCCTGTTAATACACCAACTGTGCCTTCAGCATTTCACACACAATTTCATTTTTTAATAATTGGAGCACTGCATTCAATTCTCTTTGAATTTCTGTTGCCATTTTGAATCACGGGATGAGTCAATCATTAATCTTAGGATTAAGGAAATGTTTCACTTCATCGTTCCCTTGTCCCCCCGCTCAATATGCTCACCCAATGTGACTCACTACCCTAACTACAGACTTTCTCATTCTTTAATAGTAAAGGCAGAAAGTGCATATCCAGACTGTTAGTTCCTCAAAAATACACCAGCATTCAAAGGGAATAAGAAACTAAGGAGTACACTGCTAATGGACGTAGCACTGTTAAAAGATTTCTGGTGGTTACAGAAGAACTCGTGTGATGCATTTTAAAGGTTTAAGCCTACTCTTCTTCCATTCTTTCATTTTTGGACACATTTTCCTTAGGACAAAAGCTTTGCACACAAAATATCTGAAGCTTTCCAAGAAATGTAACATATTTGAAATTATGTACAAAGAATATAAAAACAAATGTGCTCATAAATATTATGTACTTGTAAATCGAATGAGTTTTGTAACCTTGTAAACTAAAATATCTGAAAATGTTATGTTTGTGCATCTGTAGATGAGATTTTGTGCGTGTGCGTAAAAAAGATTTTTGTTCAGGTCTGGTTACAGATACAAAGCAAAAAACAACATTTTTTCAATTAACAAGTACGAATTTTGACCGAAATTTTCTTCGTTTTAGCTGATTGGCCAATGTCATGTCAGTCACAAATGTAACAATCCAATCAGAGAACACATGGGTTTGGCTGCTGGAGCAGTTCTTTATTGAGCTTCAGGTCCTGGAAGGGTAAATGCCCTTTCACGCGCCAGCGTTTTCCCTCATCACCACGAAGGAAAACATTCTGTGTGTGTCTGAAATAGGTGGATTTTCTGTCACAGGTTTGCGTGCTTATACAGGGACCTTCAGAGCTTTTTCAACGGCTCTGTGGACATCAGTGGGGAAAGCAGTGTTGTGGAAATGGCACAGTCTTGACTAGTCGGGATAGTTACAAAACTTTCTTTGTTATGAATGAGCGATACATGTTGTTATTGAACATAACACAACACAAACTCTTGTAGAGGATATAAAGTCAGAGAGATACAGGCTCATCTAGTCCACGTAGAGTGGCCGTAAAAAAACAACAGAGCTTAGCAGCGCAACAAATTTGCTCTTAGTTAGCGGTGAGCGCAGCGCATGCTGCGTCCGTTGGCCTTTATGGTGCGCAGTGTGACTCAAAGCTAGGGTCCCAGGTCGGCCCTAAAGTAATATTGGTATTTCTGGTATACCACAACTTTCTCCTTTCAACAGCTACCGAAAGTTCATATAGAGATCCTCCACTTTCAAATATTTGAAATTGCTACTAGGTATCCAGCCACTGTTTAAAAAAAGGAATAATAAATATAAAATATAAGGAAATTATATATTTTTTCAGAGATCCAAGGTTGAGAACAATCTAAAGTATTGTGGGGGTTGAACTGAAAAATTATGTTAGTTCTATCATTTCTTTTGAAATGTTTAAATGTGAAAATGCTCTTAGATACAAAAACTACAGTCTCTTTTCTTTTTCGTCTTTTGTCACACTATTTATGTAACACCTACCTGCTGTAACAACCAGCAACTTAGTGCTTTGTCATTTGATTTCTTGTGATATAAATGAATTCATAATATATATATATATAAATATATATATATATATATATATATATACACACACACACACACACACACACACATTTAAGCTCCTAATGAATGACCCCGTTTTTGTTTATCATAAGTTGTTTTTCATAATCTGTCTGCTACCACCATACTTTACTGTAGTGCATGTTTAGTTTTAGTTTAGTTTTATTAGCTTCGTGTTAATTTCTATCATTTTAATGACCGTATTGAGAGCACATGTCAGAGGTAAGATTTGTTACCATAAAAACAAGTGTAAATTATCTAGAAGTCTACATTTAGAATGTTTTTTCACATCTAGTTTTAAGTTTAGTGTTAGGTAACTATAACATCCTTAGCATTCCACGCTATAAATGCACAAAGTTGATTAAAGCTGACTTGGACATGTTTGTTAGATCAGCCAGCTGACCTCCAGTGCTCTTTATGTCTGCCTTCATATGCACATATAGTGCATGGGGACATAATTAGAGCAAAGTGGAACATTGCCAAAACCGAGCTAACCTCTGAAAATTACTGTTAATGATCGTTGCGTCAAAATCTAATTCTCCTTTTGGCATTTTGGGCCAAATAACCTTGATTGGAATACACAGGATTTGTTTACACACCTCTGCTGTGAATACTTCATTATAGCTAATTTTTCAAGTGCCACGCCCCCCACAGAGGCCTGGATGGTGTCCCACACAAGCTGCTGCTTACCCTTAGCTGATGTGTGCTCATTGACTACAAAAGATACATTGCAGGGTGACAGTAAGTGTGCAGAGAAGCTGTAAGCAATATTAAAACCATTGTGCTCTGATGTTTTTTAACCTGTGCATAAAAAATAAAATACATCGACATCTCTTTAAACGTGCACAATGCCAGCCTGACATGGTATGATGTTCTTATTTAATGAATTACTCATATCTAAAGAGCACGTACATGAGCTAGAGCAAAGGTTTGTCACACAAAACAGCACAACACACACTCAGTACCGGCTCAAAACATGTTCGAGGACATAACACAGACTAAACAAAGCTGACCACAGTGTTTGACTGACAAATGGTCTTTGGGAAATGTAGCACAGACACAACAGATCGACAGTAAATTGATGAAAAAGGGAAGTAGCTAACATAGCATGAAGCATGAAGCAGAAACATCAGCTTCAGAAACAGAAAAGTGAGATTCAGGCAGCTCTGAAGTATCGATTTGGCCTTTCTAAATTCAGTTGTTTAGCTGGTGATTATTTTGACAAAACTCAACAAGGAATACTTGCATTTGTATTGGCTGGATATCAGTGGGGAAAAATAGACATGACATTCTACCGAAATGCTGAGCAGGAAGGGGCTGGGGCTAAAAAGCCTTGCAGTTGTTTTACAGAGCGTTCAGCTAACAGCAGCTCTCAAACATCGTCTTCATGAATATGAATGATGCTTAACCCCTGGGAGGAAGGCTGTCATGTCAAACACAACTGCAACACTGGCAGATTTCTCCAGACAGATCCCAGAGCCAGCCTTGACAACACAGTGTCCAGCACAGGTGATTCAGTGTGTCTGCACTTTTAGCATTACATTTCTTCGCTTCATTTTCCCATTTTTTTGAGTGACTGATTACAAATTGTGAGAGAGTAACAAAAGCAGAGTCCAGTATATTTCTACTGAACCTCCAGAGGACTAAAACGGGCTTTATTCGGGACAGCCCTAATTGCTTCCCATGAAAGACACTTTAGTTTTCTAACTCCAGGTCACGAACATATAGTGTGGAAGGAGAAAGGTAAAAAAGAGTTAGGTAAATTACAAATGTACACAGCTCGACTACACATTGTGTGCCCATTGTGTGGGAATTGAACCTTAAACAATGATCATCAAGGTCACTTAAAGACAGCAGGTTTCAATATGCCACTGTCATACATTCTTCCTTCTTAACACTGACTCACCATTGGTTGGAAAAATTAAAAAATATAAAAGCTACAAGGTTATACAATCTCTACAGCTACCTGCAAGCACAACAAAGCTGAATCTCATGACGCCCCGTTGGAGGTTTGTGTGTAATACAAGTATTCGGTTATGAGAAGGACAAAAAAAAACATGTGAATTAAAACATCTTTGGATGTCTGATATGTATCTACTCACCAGCCACTCTACTAGACTTTATTAGGTACACCACCAAGAATTTGGTTCAAGTTGTCACGATAGGATCACACAGTTGTTTCAGATTTATCGGTTGCAGAAAAGGTTTCAAATCTCCCATTCCAATCCAAAAAATACCAGTTTGAGATGATTTGAGCGTCGAGATACGACACATTATCCTTCTGGAAGCAGCCATCAGAAAAAGGTTACACTGCGGTCATAAATGGATGGACTTTAAAGCAAATTTAAATGATGCTAAGGCTACGTTCACACTGCAGGCGAATGCGCGTCAAATCCGATTTTTTTTGCCCCTATGCGACCCATATCCGATCACGGTATGGCAGTGTGTACAGCACAAGTCCGATATTTTCAAATCCAATCTGGGTCATTTTCGTATGTGGTACTGAATCCGATACATAGCCGATGTTTTAGAAAGCGACTGCTGTTTGAACAGTCGTGTCGCATTAAATCCGTCTTTTACGTCACTGACACAAGACAGACGCCGATTATCAGCGCTGGAAAAGACAAACGGCGGCGCAGAAACTGGAGACGGAGCGAGTCACTGGACAGAAACTGAAGTTTTGGACTTGATTAGGACACGGGGAGACAATTCTATTCAAGCTAAACTTTTAGGGTCGTATCGTAACCGGGCTGTGTTCGCCATTTTTATTTCCGTAAACAGAGCGCGTCGTGTGTAACGTCTTCTTTTGCGCATGCAGGCCGCTTTGAGGGCTGTGAACATTCACACTAGAGCGCGCTTGCTGTCACATTTTATTTGTAGTGTGAACAACCACACAGAAAAAATCGGATTTGATCAAAAAATCGGAATTGAGCATTAAGACCTGCAG
>VUQR01003195.1:55329-75040 GCA_015108515.1 Hemichromis elongatus
TATATTCTTACTGTTGCAGATGTTTTAATAAATTCTTAAGTCACAGCACCCATTTCCCATATTTCAAGCAAAATAAAGGTTGGCTTAGGAGATTTGCACAGAAATATAATTTTCATATTTTACACCAAGGATTTAGCACAACTGACAAGAGGGCCACCAATTAAACACGGCACTGCTGACACTATTCGCTGTATCTCCAAAGGTCTTTAATGTTTTGACGTAACTTCAACAAACCCTCGTCTTACACAATGTGATCAAAACATTAGAACAAATCCCCAGAGATAGGAAGGGAACAGAGAACATAACATTTATTTTCCACACCAGCTCGCTGAAATGCAGCTTTCTAAAACTGGCAGATGCCCACTTGTGCTCATTTCAGTGACAAACTTTAATTGAGACCTGGGGGGTGCGGGAGGGGGTTGAGTAAGAGGAAGATAATCATGCTTTCCCGGGGTGATGAACAGAGAGTGTGCAGCCACAGCTTGCACTGGTGAATCCACTTTGCGAGCTCTCCCCAATTTTTTTTTTTTCCCAGGGCGGCTCATCAAGCAGACATTAGAGCCTGATTTTTCCATTGTCAGCAAATGCCAGCATGTATTTGCATCAACACACTGCATCTGAAAAGATGCTCAGGCTTCTTCACTGCCACCATGTACCAGTATCTGGAGACTGGACTATCAAGTGTTGTCCCTATTAAAAGATCCTCACCCCGTCTTTACCAAAAGCCTTAATTAAGAAAAGCCTTGAAAATCTTATTATTGTTGTAGATATCAGAGCACTGGCACATTTGTAAATGATAGTTTTCACATAGTTACTGCACTAAATCAGGAAATTATCTACAAAGCAGCTGATCATTTCACAAACTACATGCTAAACATTAATTTGTAGATTTCAACAAGAATAAAAATGGATGTTGGGTGAACCTAAATGGTTTTAACCACATGTTAGAGTCCAGGCAACCATCATGACAGTTATTTTTGCTTTTGTTACCTTTACAAGAGCTATACATTGTAAAGAAGTATTTTCAACAGGTCAATTAGTGAAAAGTAACAAAATCTTCTGGCTTTTTTCTTGCATGTTACCAAATCTATCGTTCTAGATTTTTTGAGCTCTCGAAAGTTTATGAGTACGCCAACTGTCAGAACTGAACAACACACTGAGCTCTCTCATCTATCTCAAAAAGAAAGAATCTAAAGCCAAAAACTCATTTTTGTTCAGCACATTTTATTTCTATAATCCACTTTGAGGATCATTATCATGTGACAGATATCGTCAATAGCAACACTTCACCACTGAACGTTTATAACAGACGCAAGCAGCTGGACTTTGGGTGTTTTATCTGTTTTTAGAAGAGAAAAGTGCATTTTGGGTAAAATTTCAAATATGAAAACATCTTTGAGGTCTCCAAAGGTTGCTTCTGTTCATCTGGACGTAGCGTTTTCAGTGGGAGAAACTTTTCGTCACTTATCCATGTGACTTCTTCAGTCTCAGAGGTCTCAGAGCCTTTGAGGTCTTATTGATCCTGTTTTAAAACAGTTCTAGTATATTCATGTTTTAATGCTGTCCAGTGTAGGTTATGGTTTTTAAACAGTGAAACAACATTGGTTTTCACATGTTTTATATAATAGTTTAGATGTATCACATTACTCAAACAGCTCCGGGTCCTGAAGAATGCGGCAGGGCCCGGACCACAAAGGGATTTCTACCATCATCAGACAATAATACTGTCACAACCAATGGCACAATGGCAGTCAGTTTCTAACAGAAACCACAAAGTGCATATACAGACAAAAACAATAACACATTTCTATGACTGTGTCAGAAAAAAAACAATTTATTTTATAAATGACCGTGACAAAGCATGTCATATTAGATTAAAATATAAGAGGTGGAATATAGCTCAAAATTAAAAGGTTTGCTTTCCTTTACTGCACACTCTACACCTCCAAAGAAAAGGAATATGGTACACTTTTAGCAACATCTCATTGTGGTGACTTGCTACACACATGGCTGGAAACATGCATTTTAGACCTTTGCTGTAAGAAGCTGTGGGAAGACACTGCTCCCCTCGTGTCACATAAATCTGAAAAATATTCACTTTGGCCAATTACGCTTTCATTTGAATATTTGGGGGATTTCTGATTCGAAAGAATATAATATCCAAAGGCAAACATTTCATACAAGCCAAGTGTGCCCTGGGGTTTGGGTTTACTGTACCTTGTCCCTGTTCTCAGCAAAAGGAGCTAAGCAATTTAAATTTTTAGACAAGGTTGCTGAGGTTGGAGCAATCAGCATAAACCACAGGTGATTTGTCCGTTACAGTAAGCACACACTGCACAATACCTTCTTTTTCTTTCAGCCACACCATCTTCTGACTTGAAAATTTATTCACTGAAATACAATTATGCTTTGAGAGTATTCACGAAGCTGTTAGTCTGCATGAAATGACAGAACTCACAAAGTCATGTCAAAGAATAAAATCTGGAGATGCTGTTGAATGCATAAACTCTGGCACGCATACAGTCCTTACTGTAGTCTAATTCAGGATCAAACACGACGAGATGCATCAGAAAGACTAAAAACTCTGTGTGATTTAGTGGCCTTCAAACATAAAAGGCATTTTGAACCAACCAGCCAAGAGCATGAGCTCAACTGAAAATACCAAACGGGTGTAACAATTCAAGTACTCTATATATGCAGTTGATTCTTTTTGATTTTTACAGATTAGGACAATAAAACAACAAGTTTTTATCTTTAGCTAGGCACTTGGAAAAGATGTGCTTCTACAAAGCCTGCAGCACAGGAGCATAAACCTACATTCAGGTCTCTTTTGCTTGAGGCAAAGTCTAGGGTGATAACAGACTGCAGGCAAATCCTGCAATTATACAAAGCACTGCTGACCTTTATTACCTGGTTTAAGCCTTCTAAACATGTTGATCTGCACGGAGAGGTTGTGAGGGTCGATTGCCGTAAAGGGCCATGGCTCATCACACAAAACAATAATGTCAGGTGTGAATGTGCATGACGCAATTACTTCTTCAAAAAGATTTGAATCCACACATACACGTATTTTTACAATTTCACTTAAGGTAAGAGAAGTAAAATGACTGCACAATACTTTTTTGGCAGCATGGCAATAAATGATTGAAATACTGCCAGTTGGCTCTAGATTAGAGTTCTGAATAAAGCAAGACAAAATGTTCTTTGCAGGTCAAAATTATTTAATTATCGCCACGATGAATCCTCCAGTAATCTGCAACTGATAAGAGCCAAGCACTGAATATTTATTCATTTACTTTACAAAACATATGCGCATATCCCGAATACTCGTTAACAGCACAAGAATGCTTTGATGCCATAATGTGGTAACGTAATTTGGACTGCCCCACTCAAATAACTCAAACTAGACCACATTCATAAAACAATACAGCAGAGAAAGCCGGATGTAGGCCTTGTGTGCAGAGCTGATAAGATCCATCACAGGGACGGTTCATACACTTGAGATCAGAGCTACAACTTATTAGTCCCCACTGGATAGGATTAAACCGCTGTTGTCCTGTCGGCTTCCTCTGTCACTGAGCAAAGCTGATTAAAAATTATGAGCCAATAAATAAAATATTCAACCTGCTCAGCTCAACAAACACCTGACAAAGTTTCCCTGTTGTTTAAAATGATCAAACACCAACTGTCACTCTCTACTGGGAAAAATCAAATCAAACCAAAACTCTTAGTGGACATTGATTACACGCCCACATATTCACTTATTGGTGCAAGTTGTGATAGAGTTTTACATGGCAGGGGGAGAAAAGCTGAATTTGAGAAGCGCCTAGGCCTTTGTAATTTTACCAGTCTGATTATGTACCTCATAAATATTCATCTGAAGATAAACAGCTGAAGTGCCTGCCTGTCCAGTGGAGGACCACAGAAATAGAAATGACAAAACCCTCTTCACAAAAAAAGAGCCCGTTGTCCATCATTCCCATAATGCACCACTTAAATGACTTGTCCTCAATTTTCCAGAGATGTGGATGCATTTCTATCCTCAAAAAGCCACACTGGTTCCTCCCTACCCCCAGCAGTGTATCACATTACTAATCAGATTATCTTCATTCTTCAAGAAACTCGTCACCCTCCGGCTTCTAAACTCCTCATTGAACATGCTGGTTAAGGCTTTTTTGGCATTTACTTTTGTCCTAATAACAAATGCCTCTTTAATACATGAAGTTGTTAAAAGATAGCGAAGGATGACTTGAATCTCTGCTGTCCACGTCCACATCATAGTTTCGATTTCAAGTCCAGGTGGTTAAGTCAGACCAAACTAAAGTCAAAAACTGTGTAGTGGTATTTTTTTGTATCATTTATGTATTAATCATTTTGAACTTATTGTATAATATACTGTCAGTAGTTATTTTTCAAATGCTACTGTTACAGCAACGGATTTGTTACACCTTGAGAGAATTCACACAATATAAACTGGCATCTTCTATCATTTCTAAGCATTGCTGCATCTGCCAGAACTATTTTAAGACGTTATGTACTGTACTGGATGCTCCAGATTGTAAATAAAGAGGCCGATGTGACAATGAAAGTCATTCTATTAGCGCTTAGCGGATTAAAATACGATCTGGATGTTGCTACGGATGCCTCTTTGGATTGAAATCAACACACGGGGCCTGCTCTTACATATTTGCTTTCTGTTTCTTGAGGAAAACACAAAAGAGTATTTTGCTGCCACGCATCATTCCATCCCAAAATCCAATACCCCTTTAAAAACAAAGGCAATAAACCTGCACACCGATCTGAATGATGACTCACTTGTGCAGCCCATAAAGGTCACATTATCAACAACAACACTCATTTGAGGGAGAAAAAAAAATAAAAAACTGTATTTTCTAAGCCTTACATTGAGTGAAAACTCAAACAAGTATGCCTCTCCAATTTCTGCTAGTGCTCTGACTAACAGCATGCAAACACTTCTGAAGTGCACTCAAAAATACGCCATCAAAAATATTTTGTAACTGTTGTAATTATGCTTATATACAAACTAGAATTGTAGATCATGGTGGGAAATGAAGTTGACAGCTAAGAACTATAGCTGGCAGCTAAAATGCACAGCAGAAATGATGGCTGACTTGTAATATGGTTGCAATATCATGTATGCATCTTAAGATTATGTTTTCCTTTTATTCAAGGTTGCTCCACTGAGAAGCAAGTTGATGTGGGAGATTATCTGGAGAGTATTACATTCTTGTTGTTTGTTTTGGGCGGGGGGGTTTCAGTTCTTCTTCCAGCTTTTAATTAATTTCAATATTAATGGCTTCCTGTCCTGTCTCACCCTGTTACAAAAATAAAAGTGCACTGAACAGCTACACTCCAATACAATCCCCTTATTGATAAAATGTTAAAAAGGCTTTCCACGCAGGTAGAACTACCATTCTGTTTGCTTTATTTAATCAAAATGAGGTCATCCCATTTCTCAACTTTTGGTCCTACGGGAAAGAATTAAACCAAATATCTTAAAATTAATTAAGTGACTGCAGCCACTGCCCATTGTTTGGCAGCTCGGCCATCTGTGGCCATGCAACCATTCAATCCCCATGCTGCTGCTAATGGAAAAATATTGATCCTGGTTGTTCCGTATTCAGAGAGGGGAAAAACACACAGGAGAATGAGAGGTAGAACAGAGTCAATATTGCCTGCATTTGCAGCCCTGATTTTTTTTGCGTTGACAGATGGAGATATTGATGTGATGCACTGCATTAGCACATATGATGGAGAGCCAGTTAAGACTTGAAACTAAAAATGTGTACAGGAAGTCCACATGGCAGATGTCATTAAGAGATGAAGCACAGCAGAATGCACTTATTTGGTTACCGAACCAGACAGCCACCGAGGCAACTCCATGAAAAGCTTAGCAAACCCCATTTGCTTGCATAGACTTAATGTGATTGCAAGATTAGGGAATACCAGTAAGTGGACATTTAGTTAAGGTTATTATGTCACTACTTTTCTTATTGTCTAAATTAGGGACATTGGTCAACACCTTCCACTCCCAGCTCATCACATACAAATTCTTGCATAGGAAGAATACCAGCTGACAGAAGTACACATGGCCATAATCACATGACATCGAACCAGAAGTCGGTAGTCCAGTCAGGAACTGCTGGTTAGGTTTAGGCAACAAAACTGCTTGGTTAGGTTTGGAAAAGGTTATTCTTTGAATTTAAATACACCCTTTTACAAAGTTAAACACACGTTTCAAAGGATGCTTGCGCCTGATCTGCAACAATTCTCCGCCATGACCTCGGTCACCACCATTACACATCCCGTTACAGAGCACATTTGTCTGCGGTGGCGTGGAATCTATTTCAGATAGTTAAGTGACTTCCATTTAAATCCTGTTGGGGAAAAAACTGATGCTAAAAGGGGGCCAGTGTGTTAAAACGGTAAGCCTATATGTTGCACTTAAGCCTCGGTATTTAAGGCAGGAAGTAGCAGCACTGTCTTGGTTAAAGGTGTTTCAAAATCTAATCTAATCTAACTAGATACATTTCTCTGCTCCTGGCATTATTTTCTGTGAGCGAGGATTTATCTGATGTGTGGTGCACTCTTCATATCAGTGTTGAAGGATGTGCGCATGCCATAAATAACTGGATCAAAGGCATCTTTTGATGATGTTATTTTGACATTTACATCTTGGTAAAAATCCTTGAGATTACTGTAGATATGACTTTAAAAATTCACTGATGTCTTTTTAAGAGTGGGGAACATTAAGCATGCAGAGATTTTTTTTTTTCAGTGGAAGAGAATCTGTTTAACCTTGAGTGTTCTTCTTGGATAAGTTACTGTCAAACCACTGTCTACAGACCTCGGCGCAAATGTGACCACTGCATGTTTTCATCCGTGTCTTTGCATTCTCATTTTTCTCAAAGTCACTTTGTCATAGAAATGTAACCTTTTCAAAGAGCGGCACACCAACGAAGAGGGGGGGAGTGCTGATCGATGGAGCGGCCGAGCCTTCAGAAAATGCAACGCTAACTTGAAATCTGTCTGGGACAAGACACCCTACTGGCTGAGAAGGAATTACACACAGAAATGTGTTTAAAAGCTGAATTTGTGCAAAGATGCCAAAAGTAACTAAAAGTTTCAGAGAAAAAAAACAGTAAATTCATTTGACATATGCAATAAATAAATGAATAAATAAAATGCTACAGAGTCTAACGTGAAAAGTAAATTCTCTTGTACTGTAAAAAGGAGAAGAGGCTTTAAAACGGTTTTTGAGAGAAGTAGAAGATCAGGGTGAATTTAACGCATTTAATGGCTTTGACATGTCAACAGGAGTGTAAGTACTGGAAGGAGCAGGTTTGGGTTTTTAAGAGGGTGATAAATGATAAAAATCTAATGTGAAAGTTACCGTAAACACTAAAAATAAGCTTCAGTTACAACTAAGGATAAAAGGCTCGACACACTTGACATCAGCTGAAGTGTGCAGACACTGTTGGGAGCTCAGATCATTCTGCTAATATTGTAAGCAGTTAAAAAATCAATTCTTTACTTAAAGGAGCCGAACTGTCACCTGAAAAGCAATACATTGCAAAGAAATTCAAGAGCAGGAAATACACGAACATCCGATTAGTTTTACACAGCTTCCTGTCAACAAATATCACTCCAAACTTGGTCAGCGATCCCTTCTAATCATATTGTAATCTAGGAGTTACCACATTATCATTTTCCATTGCAAAGACGACCAACGAAAGTCCACATTAGAGGGCAGGTAAGGTGACAGACGTCTTCAATTACACAACCTACAACGAGAAGAGTTTAGGTCCTGTCTGAGCCGCTGTTTACACCTACATTTAGATTTTTCCTGTAAGTCTTCATTACTGACGACTCACGACCGTAGCCTCAATCCTAATCCTCTTTTGTGGAGAAAAGCAAGAGAGTCTTCTTCTTAAGAAAGCATATAAGACGTTTTTTGACGAGCATTGAATTATTTTTTGTCCCCGACTTGCCGAGACTTGAGAGAACAAATTTCAAAACTTAAACAAAGGGACGGGACGTGGGACAGAGTCATCATCGTTAACACGGTTAACTTCTCAGTCAGCTTCCACTTAAGGGCGCTAAAACAATTGTGGTTGGGTTTAAAACCTGACCCCAGTGGTCATAGATGGCTTTACATTTCTTAAGCTAACTGAGTTTGTAGGATGCTGACCGATCAACAAGCACTGCTGTGGTGGATTTTCCTGCTCAAACTTTTTTCAATTCCTTTAAAAAAAATAAGAGAGAGAGAGATTACATTTTTAATTTTATGCTACACCAAGAGAGCATGCTGAACTTGATGCATCACCAAGGTGAACGATTGGTAGCACACACGCAATGATGTAATCATGAATAATCAAACTCATTGTGAGCTCATCTATTGTTTTCATATCCACCACACAGTTGCTCCCCTCTTTATCCACTTCTCGTTGCCAAATGGACTCTGTCCAACTCTGACCCACTGTGGGGCCAGATCCATGTAGATTACAAACGGTGTCTGTGCACATATTTAAATAGGAATGGATACGGACCCAAATTAACTGATCATTTGACTTTAAGAACACTGTTCACACCACCTTCATTTCACCGAAATGAAAACAACAGCAAAGAATACTCGTAATTACAACCCATGTGGATACGGAGATCAAAAAATTATTTTTTAATCTTAATTTCATTTTATTTTTTGGAGGCGTTAGTGTCGGAACGCAAAAAAATGTCTAAAGTTAACAGCTGTGTATGTTCAGAGTAAAAGATCACTGGCAGAGGTAATAAATAAATACATAAAAAGGTCAGATTACAAAAACATTAGTAAGTTCCTGCACAGCCCCAAAGCAACCACAACCACGAAGCACAGCTGCAGCTATTTAATAGGCACGCAAATAAATAACAAAATACACAAATAAATGGCAGATCTGCTAAAAAAAATAAAGTTGAGCACACGGTCTATTATTAACAAGACAGTTGGTGAATGCTACATTCAGCAGATGTGTGAGCAGAAAGCACATTTGCAAGCTCTGTGTTACTGCCTTTTAATCTTGAAATGTCCTGCCTTATTTTTCATCTCCACTTAACGATATCAGGCTAAATTAGTTTACGTGTTGGACGAGGCGTACAAATCATTTCTGTAGCTACACATTGTTTAAACATCCAGCTTCTGGCCTACTCTACAAGCCAATAAAGAGCTCATGGGATAAACAGCTCATTTCAAATGTATTCGTCTAGCAAATAAAAGAATGCAAAGAGAAACAGGGGGCGTAAATTCAATACCATTCTCTTAAGATATGCAGACACTCAAGCGCTAACCCCAACTTAACATCTATCCTATGAAATAATCCAAGGATATAATCATGCACTCCAGATTTACTCTAACAAAGTAACAAGAAATTAACAGTTTATTATATCTAAAGCACAAATGGAGACCAATACATTTTGTTCATAGCACTAAATTCAACAAGTGTGTCACCATTGGACAGAAACCTTTCAGGCTTTATTATATGACCAACAATGGCTCATTTTACTGTCTTTTAAAAAGAGAAGGGAATGCAGTTAAAACTCTTTTGAAGGAGCTCGTGCAAATTACATATATTTTGTAATAATGTTGCAAACGTCCGTGTATCAGATTCACATCTGAGAATGAGTAGACTTGCGGAGGTTATGCAGGTTAAGGCCTTTCAGCAGGCTGTAATGAAGATCTCGTAGCATGCAGATGACAAAGCAGACAATCAAGCACAAGAGCTCTTCATGTAATAGAATGGTATTTATAATTCCTGTTCGTTTTTTTCCACAGCCGTTGCACGAAAAGGAAGGAAAAAAAAGGGAAAGGGAAAAAAATTATCCTGCTGTTTCCCTAAAATGATTTATTAGCTTTTGCTACTGATCCGCACAGAATGCACTAAAATTCATAATGTCAAGGTATCCCTTCAAGCTGTGATCAGACAAGCTTTTGAAAAGGCACTGCAGAATTCAGAAAAAAAACAACAACCCATAAACCACTGCTCATTTGAATGGCTTCACACATGCTGTTCTCCTGGGTGATGGCAAAAGTGGAGGAATCGAATGTATGTGTGGGCGTGTCTCCGTGCTAGCGCGGACGGATGATTATCAGTGTAGTTTTGCTATCAAATCAGCAGCTATTGATTGATCTGACAGCGCAGATAAATAAAGCTAGCCATTTGTGAGGTGTGCATGTGTGCATGAGGGAGGGAAAGAGACACTGGAAAGTGCTTCACAGTAGCTTGAAATTGCACTGATCCACTAATGGGCTCGTGTTGCCTTGTTCCTCATTGATCTAGGCATTGGAGGGCTTGCCGATGGCTTATGGGCCATATCCTGCAATCCAGACGTCTGCATTTATGCTAGTCCATTAAACCTTGTAACACCCCCAAAATGACCCCATATGGGACATCTCAATTATTAGATCATCACGGTATTGAATCAGCTTAATGTTATTTCCTTTCTAGCCACTAGTCCCATCGCAAAGGCCTTTACAATTCTCCCAATCCCTCTTGTGCAGTTATGAAAACAACATAGTGTGGGGTTCAATTTGCTGGTATAATTAATCAGGAAACAAAATTGAACCCAACCAGACCAGATGTCCTTCTCCTCTGCAGAGCACCTTCTTGCATTAAGCCGAAGTTGTATTTCAGTCACAAACCACTTAGCAATATCTAGCTGAAGCGGCAACACTTTCTGGTGAATGATTTAATACATAGAGGGTCACGAGTGTATCAACAACCATATTATATCTGCACTACAGTTGTGCGAGCAGGTTGCGAGCTTGATTTACCACCTCACCTCTAAAAATGTCATTGCTTGGTGCATATTGTCATCTTGCAAGAGTGTGAAATGAAGCAAATACAAACTTGCTTTACAATCCCCTTCCAGGAAGGTTAGAGACTTTCTTCATGAGAAAAACAACAACAAGATTTATTTGCTCAATTTATAACAATCCATGTTTACGTTTACCTGACAATGACCTAACGTGGTCACAGCAATGATCACCAGTGTCCGTCTCAAAGGGATTTATGTGGTAAGATATTTTTACGCCATATGACTGGGTCAACTTTGACACAACAGACCATTGTCTCCATCCCGTCTCCTACCAGCAGTCAACATGGATTTCTTTTAACCGTGACCGCAATCTTTCACCAACTCCAAACCCACTGGAAACAAAGCTAGCAGTGTCAGTTTGGAAAACAGCAGAATAAATCACGGCCGTTACAATCATTTGCAAAGGACAGAAGTCCGTGACGAAGCATTGCCCCTGTCATTGCTCTATGTCTTGAAATGCTTGTGTTGATGGAGTATCAGCATGGGTGAGCTTTGCTTTCTCAACTGGATTAGCAAATCACAATATTATTCTAACCTCAATTGGGGCAACAGCATTCAATCAAATTCAATTTGCCATAATCGCTCAGGGAAAAAAAAAAAAGAGCTCTGTGGTTAAATTCAGACAGGGTCATGTGGATTTCATTGCTCTCATGTCAATGGTTAAAAAAAGACAATAATAAAAATCACAAGTAGGAATGAAAGGGTGTCGAAGTAAGAGCCACTGCATTAGAGGCATTGTTCATGTAATAATAAGAATCAAGGAAGCTTTAAGCTGTAGCTCGATGTATCCTTTGATCTTAAATATGTCCAGAAAACTTGCACAGTGTATGAACATTTTAAATGCTTGGTCTAAATTAAGGGAAAACTCAAGACTATAATCAAAACCATAGTACTGAATGCTGGAACATGTATTGAAACTGGCTGTCAGGACTCGCACTAACAGCATATAAAAACATGAATAAATATGACAGTTTAGTAGTTATCTAAAGTGTTGCTGACAACAAGAAAAGGCTACGAAACTGCCGAGAAGCAAATGTTTCGATAAATAAAAGTATTGTCTAACACCTTGTTTTTATTCCGCAGCGTTTTCTCGTAAGCTGAGCTGATTTTGCAACGTGTTTGAGGAGGATTGAACAAATATAATATGGCTTTAGCATATACCTTTCTCCAGCACGGCAGTAAGCCGCCTTGACGTTGATGCATTATTTTGTTGCTCTGTGAGCACTCCGGCAAACACACCAGACTTACATTTCTAATAAACTAGATGAATTACATATATGATAATATTTTAGTCACAAAAAGCACAAAATATGCGGTGTTTGTGTTTGCCGGTGCGTGTGTGTGTCTCTTGAATAATATCCTCATAACAGGGCACATTTTTGCATCATGCAGATGAGAGGAAATGCATTAAGCATCGCAGCGAACCGCTTTCTATCAGTTATATATGTGAGCTTGAATCTTACAGGCTTATGCGCTCTTTTATCAATGGCCTGGCTGCCCACCATCATTTCTCTGCATTATTAATACCCATAATTTTGAAATTCCACCAATATCAAATGCCTCATGATCAGCTGAGCCCTTCAGACATATTCACTGTGTCGTAAATGCCCCGAGCCCTCCCTCCTCTGACTCCATGCTTTCAAGGCTGGAGGAGCAGTAAATGTAAACTGCTGTTGCTATTATAGTTTCAGAAAACAATCTGGGACAAGTGGGCTGTGTCACACAGCCATCAGTCTCAAACCCACACTGTGTCATGAGGGAAGCCAGGTGAAGAATTACATCTGGAGTGCAGCAGAATTTCACACCTGTTGTTAACCCTGCGGTAGGAATGAATCAACTGAAGTGCTATATGCATTTCCTTAACCATCATTCAAAAAGCATGCTTGCCGCCCCGTAATTCTGTGATTTTGGGATGCTTTCACTACACTTCATATTGCAAAGAGATGGTTTAGCTATTAGGAATATGACGCTTTATCAGAGTTTCCCCTGAAAGTTAACACTAAATTGTGGCTAATATAAAAGTTACTCAAAGAGCATCTTAGGCCTTACGGGAACCCCTAAGGTGAAACAGTGTCAGGAGTAGTGATAAGAACATTTAAGAGGCTTAAGAGCTTCTTAAGCAGAGGAGAAAATGGTGGAAGGACAAATAGGAAGGGAAAATATTCACCAAACGCTGAATGACGCTGAGTTAATGGAACGCCACAGATTAGATTGTGATGGTATAATGGCATTTCTCATTAGATGTGAGATGTGCTCACATTTCCCACTTAATGCAATAATTCCAGAAATTAAAAGTGGTCATAACGCTAACATTATCTGAAAACCGTCTAAATGCAACACTGAAATGAGGCCTTGGGTGTGCCGCACCCTTCTGTCAGCACAAAAAATCTCAGAGCTTTTACAATCTCATATTGTGTAGCAATTAATTTATTCATATAAACAGATAAAAGCGGAATCATATTACCTCTAATATGAAATATTGAAGATTTAGCACTAAAATTACCAGCATTATTACTAAACAACGTCAATAAAATATATAAGAACCATCAGGATGTGAAAAGACTATTGCACGAACAGGCCACCTAACCGCACCTTTCAATAAAATGCATCATGTAACAGAAAGGGGTCTACCACACTTTCACACAGAGTTAAGATTATTGCTCCGGGACTTTTTCCTTAATCACTACACTAGAATTGCCAAGTAAAGGAAGCATGGAGTTAGCTTACATTACAGCTTACAGAGTGGACGGTATTACTTCCACCTGTGCAGATGTACAGTGTCACTGAGGTTTAAGGAGTTTTTTCCCCTTTTTGCTTTGGGCAATGCAAAGCAAACAATATCTGGTTCTCTTATGTTCAAGATGCACACATTCAAGGCATTCGAAAAGCTTGTGCTTACGTTTCGGTGAGTGTAATTTTAGGATTTCGTTAGCCTATTACATAGCAATAATTAGCAGACGTGTGTTTGTGTGTCACAGAAGTACATTTTAAAGCATGCAAACCAAGATTTCTAGTGTTTGCTGATGACTTTGCACTCTACCCTCCTATCCCAGCAGTTACAGGGTGAAAGGTGGGGTATACCCTGGGCAGTTTGCTAGTTTATCACTGGGCTGATACAGAGAGAAAGACCATTCGCAATTTAATTTAGGACCTAACCTAAGGTGCATGTCTTTGGAGAATGGGAAGAAGCAGGGAGAAAAAGACTGGTGTAGGCAGAACAGGCAGACTCCACAAAGAAAGGCCTCAGTCGGTCAGGGGATTTAAACATTGATGCTCTCTTTTGATGGATTAACTGTGACAGTGGTCAATGGATCTTCGGGTGACTCTTGATTATCCACACTTTATTTTTTTATATGTATATTTTATTGAGTGGGGAACTATCCCTTTAAATATAAAATATACAAATACAGAGAAGGGCACAGATGTAAGTTTCACATTTCACTTCTTTAAACGACTAAAAATGTTAAAGAATACAGACTGCAGGATTAATATTGCATTTGGCTGTTTTTCCAAGCTGCTAAAAAGTTTCCTTCTTAGACATCTGATAAATATGATGTGTGCCATGATGTGTGCTTTGATGTGTTGGTTGAATGCAGCTGTCTCACTATCAGTGCTCAAGTGTTCCTCTCAACAATGAGCCAAACCAAACAGGCTTTTACATTAAAAATGCATTTCTGCAGTTAACTGCTAATTGCTGCAGACACAACAAATTAAAATGTATACAAAAGAGATCTATTCGGCAATGCTTTCTAGATTAGTGGCTCACTTAAAGATTATGAACCAAACAAACATTTTGAAATGCTAATTTATGCAAGATATCAAACTGTCCCCTGATGTACTTTTTAGCAATTCAGTTTTTAGTTCACAGACACATTTGTGCTCCAGGCAGAAGACAATAGGCCTCTGTTCTGCTTCCATGACATCTTCCTTTTCAAGAATTAATGATCCCAATCTAGTCGGTGGGATTTTAAACGATACGGGAAGCCTGAAAACAAAAGGAGAAGTTTCGCCGCTGTGACTCGCCGTGTCATCGGCGAGAAGCCCCTTAGGTCAGCAGCTCTATCAATTAGACATCAGACTCACCTTGCGCACACATACGCAGATTGGTTTCAATAAACGTCAGCAAAACAGAGCCACTGGTTGCTATGACAACGTCTTCAGCAGCTGAACACACTATGTGAATAACAATATGGCCTGGTGCTGCTGCTGACTTCAGAGAATGACCAAGACCTGCAGGCTTTTTCTCAATATTTTAAGAAAAGACCGTGGGATGTTTTATCTTCCACAGAAAGACAGTTAACAATCGAAAAAAAATTGATTTTCATTCTCAGTTTCTGGACTGCATAATCTGACTTATATCAGTTATAACAATCTTCAACCATAAAAAAAAAAAGAAAAAGAAAAAAAATCATACAGCTTCCCAGCATTTTTCAGCAGCTCCATGCACATTATACCTTATCTAAAAATTATTTTAACAAGTTTAATGCATTTTAAATTTACTTTGCAACGATTTATGTCTTGGGGTTAACTTCTTTGCCGTTGTCTCTGAAAAATGATAATTTTGGCAAAAAGGGAAGCAAGTGGCAACTGTCATAGGCTGAAGGTCTCTGGGAAGTCACTGTCTCGATCAATATGCCATCTGCTCCCCAGCCTTTCCCTCGCTGTCCACAACCACTGATGTGTTCATACTGCTGCTATGAAAAGAGTTGTCGCTGTACTTCACCACTGTTTGCGCTGCAAACAAATTTACACCAAACACAGCAAAGCCAAACCAAAAGTCAGTGTTGACAGACTATATTGTTTGGGTCTGCTTAAAATAACACCCACAGTTTAAACTATATCTCATGCTCTATTTTGACAGAGGCGCGGATGGAACAATTTTACCCAATTACCACAGTTCAAACGGCTTAGATGTTGTCCTACACACTTTTTATAGAGGACATAATAATTTAAATTATGTCAAGTGTGAATCTTCACTGAAAGCCATTACTTATCATACCCATCACAGCAAAATAAAAGCTTTAGCATCCCAAATGGAATTTGCTTCACTACCTCTTTGATGAAAAAGCTCAAGCCTCTGATTTAAAAAATTAGGATTTGTGCTTTTGCTATAAAATTCACAAATGTTTATCTGAGAGAATGTGAGACCTCTCACAGAAAAGATCTTTGTTGAAGTCTTAAAATGTTTTCTAAACAGCTCTTGCCAACGTGAAGTGATAGAGGATAAATTTAGGGTTCGCCGGAATGAGAGGTGAGCAATTTCGCTAACCAGCATGTCAGAATAGTGTCAATTAGTCAAGCGATGTAACCGAGGCTCGGTTTCACATGCTATAATTTTGACTCAAATACACAGTGAAACGCTAACAGTTTTTAGAGATGAGGAAATTGCTTGACAAAAAATAGCACTTCAAAATAGGACTGTTAAAGTTACTTCCAGATTTAAAGTGGCACTGGGCAATCATTTCCAAGGTCAGATCCTCCTATCATCACTGATATCATCGCTAATAACTGATACCACTGGTGCTGCAAGGTGGAGGAAAGCATTAATGTGCAACACCTTCTATATTCAATTCAATCTTATAAATACAGAACCAACTCACAGCAGCAGCCACCTCTCAAGACTTTATACTGTAGATCTTATAATATTAAAGAGAAGCCCCAACAATCAGATGATTCCCCCCAGTGAGCAAGCACTTGGCAAAAGTGGGAAGAAAAAACTCCTTTTTATAACAGGAAGAAACCCCAAACAGGACCATGCTAAGGGAAGGGAAGCGATCTGCTGTGACCCATTAAGGGTGAGGGGAAATAGAAGAGAGCAGAGAGTCACAGGACAAAAGACACAAATAGGAGTAAGCCAGAGTTTAATAACCATACATCAGTGGTGTGTAAACAGAGAAGGAAAGGAGTGAAAAAGAAATGCTCAGTCCGTTTCAAAGCACCCTAAGCTTACTGCAGCATAACTAAGGGATGACATAGGGGGTGAGCCACCTCAAGTTTGCAACTCTAAAAGCAGGAAAGGCTTCAGGTTCACATACATTTTAGCCTGCTGTAATAAGTGAGCTTAAGATGATTATGAGTTGAAAGAATATAAAGTCATAATTTTTGCCTTACTTTTATGTCATCTTTCGGCCTGTCAGTCATTCAAACTTTTATATATCTGTAAAATGTCTCGACTTTTAGCGTCCTCTCCACAAACGGCTAAGTTTGTCTTAAAAGCAAACACACATCGAGTGGGAAAAACTATAGAAGATACACTAGCAGCTAAGTAAATGCAACTACATCAATTTAAAATCAAATTAGTCAGTATTACACTTCTTCTGTTTCTGACATTTTGAAATGATAATAGATCAGTGTAGCTGATTCGCACAAGTATGTCTTTGTTGGTAGTTCATTTAATTCTATAATATAATTCTAAATGATTATAATTTTAAATTGTGCTTTGTGTTTTTGGCGTCGTAAAAATCAAGTAGATCCTCAATTTTAACCAAGACCACAACATGTGCTAACAAAGTGTTTCTCCACAAATGTAATTAAATACAGACGACATATTTTGATGATAAAATGTATGATCATATTCAGATGTTACAGACAGTCAAGCTGCTTTATTGTCCAGTGTGAAAGACAAGTGTGTGGGTTATGTTTGCATGTGTGCGCTGGTCTTTGTGATAGCATTCAGCGCTCGGGTAAATAAGAAATCACTTACATTTTAAAGGCAGAGCCATGGTTTACCAGACTGGAAGATTGCATTCACGTGTTTTCACATCACTTTAAACGAACTCAGTAATGGGGGGCAATTTTGCAGGTTGTTGCCCATTACCTCTGCAAATGCTGCTGAAGGCCAATTTAGTGGATTTGCTTACCTCTGTTTCCAATTTCAAGTCTACAACATTTTCATTATAATCATGTAACTACCAGGTCATTCTCAAGTTCACAAATAAATGCACAGCTGATAAAATATTAGTACGAGTGCAACCACAAATTGTTGCCTCTGATGATGATGATGATGGAACGGTGCTGTAAAAAATACGGACTCTTTTCTACCACAACAAAATGAGGCATGGCAAACTAGCTGGAAAAATGTTTCTGTGCAGCTCTCACTGTGCTTCCAACCATCCTTTTTATTAACATGAAGTATTGTCGCAGCCTGGCACCAAAACGACTCTCTGATCCAAAACTCCCCCAGAGAGAGGAAATGAGGGCCAGGGAAACGAAGAGGGAGAGAGGGGGGAAAAAAACAGCAGAAGAAAGAAAAGAACATAGTCAAAGTTAAAGTATTGAGGAAGAAGGTAAGAACAAAGCCGCGAAGAGAAAACTAAGCAACACAAGGGGGGAAGGAGGGAATGCAAGGCGAGGCAATATAATGTAAAAGAAAAGGGAATGATGATAAAGGAAAGGGAAGCAGCTCAGGCTCTCAGATATGGCTTCCCTGAAGAAGAAGGATTTCAGAGTATTTAAATTGGCAGTTTTTGCTTCTTGCTTGTCATAGGTAACAGGGGCACATTGCTGAGGCTGTGCAATAAACCCACTGCATGCAGCATTTACATAAGCAATTCATTTACAAAGGAAGTCTGTCAAAGGAAAAGAAAGAAGACTGCAAATTAGAGAACAGCTAATGGCCACTAGGTTTAAAGGAAACTCGACCAGCCGAAAACTCTGCGGCTCTGCATGTGTACGTATTAAACACTCCTGGATTCATGCACAAACATGCAAATCAGGAGAAAATATGACTAAAATATGCATCATCAACTATCAAGTTAATGTCAAGTGTTCCATGAAGACATTTGCATGGTGGTGTGCCGCTAACCTCTGGTTCCTCTGGTTTAACCCAACACCTAGCTTTCCAGAAATCTGCTAAGAAGTACGTGAATTTCAGAAGGCGGCTAAGTCAAGGAAAATGTCACTATTGCATTGATAGGTTGTCAGACTAGTGTGAAAAAAAATGGGAAAGAGAAAGAAAAGCAACAGTGGATTTACCTGGAAAATCCCCAAAATTCAGTAGGATTTCAATGCACAGACTCTGTCACAGCCCTCAGGTTCTCATTAAAGCAGATCACAGGTGTGCCACCCTATCGCAAGGTTTTTCCTCCTTTGGAAAAATTTAGATTTTTTTTTTTTACCCCAGTAAATGAGAAGGTACATTTTTGCTGGAGCTGTGCTCCCACAACACCAGCAGAAAGTGTGGAAAGTTACTGCCAGCACAAAGCTAACTGCCATTATTTGTCTAACTCTGCTGAATCCTCATTATCTTCAGCTGAACAAGGACAGCCACTAAGTTCCAAACTTTTAAAACCACTTCTTTCTGAAGAGAAAACCACTTATCATCCAACACGTTTAAGAAGAAACTCCAGGTAAGGTTAGCGGTTTCCTGTTTGAATGGTTGTGCTGTGATCGAGTTCACGACTCTGCGTGGGATAATGATGTAACACTTCAAGGTAAACTGCTTCACTAATACCAGGCAGGTATTAGCTTTAAAGTTTCTATGTGTTTTTTTTTTCTTGAGTCAAAGTTTCGTGCGTTTAAATCAAGGTTTTAGATTTTTGCAAACCAACCAAATCTCAGGTAAAAAGCAATTATAACAATGGCATCTTCCAGGTATCGGCGGCTGAAATGCTGTATCGTTCCTTCGACACACCCTGTCATGGTCAAACATTCACCCAGGGAATGATATTCATGTATATTGCTTTCCTAGACGATCCATCACTATTGCTTGAGGAAAATGTCAGGAGTGCTGCTTTGGACAGGTGGGGGTTATTTGTGCATGCTGCTGTCAAAAAAGCAGCAAGGCACTCAGTGACCTTTGTGGAGCTCAAGAAGGATTTTATCTGCATGCAAAATTCAACCT